>JADRCH010000288.1:2859500-2928247 GCA_019843965.1 Rhynchomys soricoides | reverse complement strand
AGAGAGAGAGAGAGAGAGAGAGAGAGAGAGAGAGAGAGAGAGAGAGACGGAAGAATACTAAGAAAAATGAAGCCGAGGAAGGGTTGAATTTTAATAAAATGAAATTCAAAGACTGCCAA
Source organism: Rhynchomys soricoides (assembly GCA_019843965.1). Lineage (NCBI taxonomy): Eukaryota > Metazoa > Chordata > Mammalia > Rodentia > Muridae > Rhynchomys > Rhynchomys soricoides. Next base: position 2,928,128 of record JADRCH010000288.1, on the reverse strand, counting down.
TCAGGAAACAGAGACCTTTATCAGATTTAATTACAGGGTTTCACACACACATGCACACATGCATGCACACACACACACACACACGCATGCACACACACACACACACATGCACATACGCATTCACAAATAACTGGATCACTCAGTTTTGGGTATCAACATTGCTGTGTTAAGCTATTCAGACCATATTCATATTGTATGAAGCACTGGATTAGACCTCTTAAGTAGTGGAAGAAAGTAAAAGAGAATCCCTTGTCACAGGGAAAGAAGCTGGTCATACTGAGTCTGCTATAGAAACATGGCTAGGCTATGCTATCCTGATGTTTGATCACCTGTCCATGTGCTGTTATGAAGATATGCTACAATGTGGTTGATATTTAAATGGAAAGACTATGCATGGGGCAGACTGTTTACCCCGATTGAAAGTCTTATCTAAAGTTGAAATCCTTTAAATGAAAAATAGAACCCCTGATCAATAAGGAATTCTATCTCCAGGGTGCTTTCAGACATAAAATTGTGGCAGAATTTCTTCTCCAGCATACCCCTTACTTTGATGATTGTAAAACTACCAGCTTTCCTATTATAAGAGTCTACTTTTTAATCCTGATCCCGTATATAAACATGCCTACAATGCTGGCCCTGTCCTTCTGAGCCTTCGCTTAATAGCTATTCATTGTGAACCTGCCCTTTTTTCTGTTTGCCCCGCCCCTATTGACATGATCACTCACTGAATTTTTAGACCTTTACTATTTTGTTTTCTTTTTTTCTTTTTTATTGGTTATTTTATTTATTTACATTTCAAATGTTACCCCCTTCCCCATTTCCCCTCCGCAAACCCCCCATCCCATTCCCCCTCCTCCCTGCTTCTATGAAGATGCTCCCCCACCCACCCATCTACTCCAGTCTCACCACCTTAGCATTTCCCTATGCTGGGGCATCTAGCCTCCACAGCACCAAGGGCCTCCCCTCCCATTGATGCCAAATAAGGTAATCCTTTGTCACATATGCAGCTGGAGCCATAGGCCCTTCCTTGTATACTCTTTGGTTGGTGGTTTAGTCCCTGGGCGCTCTGGGGAGTCTGGTTGGTTGATATTGACATTCTTGCAATGGGGTTTCAAACCCCTTAAGCTCCTTAAGTCCTTCCCCTAACTCCTCCATTGGGGTCCCTGTGCTCAGTCAGATGGTTGGACTTGCATCTGTATTGGTCAGGCTCTGGCATAGCCTCTCAGGGGACAGCCATACCAAACTCCTGTCAGCAAGCATTTCTTGGCATCAGCAATAGTTTCTGGGTTTGGTGTCTGCAGATGGGATTGATCCCTTGGTGTAGCAGTCTCTGGATGACCTTTTCTTCAGTCTCTGCTCTACTCTTTGTTCTTGCATATCCTTTAGACAGGAGCAATTCTGGGGTAATATTTTTGAGATGAGTGGGTGGCTCCATTCCTCTCTCCCTCCCATGTCCCTACCTCCCTCTGCTTCCCATGGTTATTTTGTTCTTCCTTCTAAGTAAGACTAAAGCATCCACCCTTTGGTCTTCCTTCTTCTTAAGCTTCAAGAACTCAGGAAATGGCCAGCCTTAAAACCATGTTTACAGTAAATATTATCTAATGTAACTTATTGTTTATACTCAAACAAGTCTCTTGAATTAAACAAAGAAGAGTCTTCTTTTCCATATAGTTAAAGAAGTTCTGTTTTGTTGCAGTATTTAGCCATTTGAAAGCTCCTAATATTCTGATTGATAGTTTTGGTCAGCTTATGACAGACACTAATGGCAATGGATTCATAAAGAAAGAAATATTTGGGTTTCCAGATTTCCTAATAATCATTGATGGTAAATCATAGGCAGAGTGAGTAGCAAAGAAAGAGCATTTGCCTGCAGAGGAAAGCTAGGGGGCTAGGAACTATCAGTTCCTTCACAGTCACCCTCTCAGTAACCTAGAGGTGGTCCAGTAAACCCCCTTCCTATCATGCCACCTCTTTGTATTACAATAACCTGAGGACCAAGAGTTTTGCATATGACCTTTATGAGGACATTTCAGATTCCAACTACAGCCCACATGCAACTGAGAGAATAAAACAATGGCTGGATTAATTCGTTCTTTTCTTGACTCATTCAATTTCTCTACCTCTTTTTATATCCAAGAAGTATTTAGGACAGATTGAAGTGAGGAACAGCTCTGGTAATTGAAATTTATGTAGTTAATAGCATAAAATCAGAAGGAAGTAACCAGATACAAAAATACCAGATTTCCCTTATTAAAATTTAAACTTGGCTTCTAATTTTGAACAAGAAAGCACTCATTTTAAGTGATTACATAAAGTATTTGCATTTCAAGCTCACATTCTGCTTCCTAGCTACTGTTACTTGCCCTGATTGAGGACTTCATTATTTCTTCATTAGGACTGAACTAAACTCCAAATGGTTACTTTGAATCATAATGATATGTTGGATTAGAACTACCTTATTCACTTATGTTAATCTATAATTCTCCAATTATACATTTTCAGCAATTTTCTATATCAAACCACCATCACCACCACCACCAACAACAAAAACATAGACTTAAATATTCCCACTACCAAACTAAGTCCTTCATACCTAAACTTCTAGACCAAGAACAATGGAATATAATGTTCCTATAATCCTGTCTCCACCTCTTTACAAGGTATATGCATATTACTTATAAAAATTTGAATATACTCATATCAAACTATTATAACTTGAACTGTTTATCATGTGCCATTATCTATTTATGAAAACTTTTCTCCCTAAAAATGACTGGTTGTTGAAAATATACTACCTTTAAGAGTAATTGAAATTATACCAAATAAAAAGCCTCCCGTTGTTCTCAGACCCTATTTTGCTATTTGTTATGTTCTTACAAAGTTTGTTAGCATTCATTTCTGTATTTGAGCTACTCATATTCTGTTCATTTTCTTTAAATATGAGAAAAAACATTAGAGATTATCTTTGTATCTTCAAAACCTATCATAAAGAAGTGTTTATAATTACACATAAGGTAAAGATTTAGGGTTTTCCCTCATTAGCATATGGACTGCTTAACATGGTGTTAAACACGTGTTCTCCTGATATCCCTAAGGTTGCAGTCGTGACACCCATATCTTGATCATAAACAACAGATCTCTAGTTAGACTTAATGCCTGATACTGGAAACCTGACCAACTACCCAGGTATAGTGAAGTCATAGATTTTGGAGAAGAATCTACAATCTCTACTTTACTAAATGAACATAATTCATAACTGCATACTAAATATTTATACCACACCCACAGGTAGATTGAAAATTCAAGCCTCATCAAAGAAATGTGTCCTTGGAATAGATGGAGACACTACTGAAAACACAACCAATTAAAATGCAGAGAGCAAGTCATTGTGTGGTACTCAAATGAAACATCTACAATATGACTCTTGCAATTAAACCTTTGAAATCATTGAGAAGAGGGGGAAGAAATACTTCAAGTACCATAAGTTTGTTGTGAGCTTTGTCTTCAGAACTATGAGAAGCAAGACTCATGAAGACTCACCAAAACAAAATCTAGCCAAGAAAGATACTTATAGACATATTAATGAAGAAGAAAGAGCACCCATGAGACCTTAACCCTACACAAATAATTACAGGCATAGAAGGAATGTTTAGAGGAGAAGAAATAATCTTAATCGGGGAGGAAACTATTCCCCAATAATTGGTTATCTAATAGCTAATGGTCAGCTCTGAAATCATATATATATACAAGTAACATATAATGGCTGAACAAAATGCAAAAAATTATATATATGTATTCTAATTCTAGTTAAATTATTTAAGTGAATTCTTATGAAATATATTTGATAATTCTTATATATCTCATTTCACATGATTATCTAGACTATCAAATTCAAAGTGGCTTGCTGAACATGAGATGAAATATTTGTTGACAAATTTGTTAATGACTTGCTGATAATTATTTTAGATTTTTGTGCATTGATAAGAAAATGAGTATAAGATCATGTCAAGGCAACTGACAGTCATTTATCTAATTAAGAAAAGATTTTGGGTAGATCATAAGGTTAAAAGATCGTATTGATTAGAACATGACAGATATGACACAAATTTTATTTTTAATAGGGATAATTGGTTGTTTCTTCTCATGAGCTATGAATAAAAATATTTCAGTGAGATATTCAGCATTATTAAGAATCTTATCTAATTTAGGTATTAAAAAACATAGTATAAAAAGATCATTAAACATGAACTATTGCAGTTTTTTCATTCTTTGCAAACATAAAAATGTGAGTTGGGTGTAGTTTCAAAGTCCAGGGAGAAAGTATATAAAATGAACATTTGATTATATTCATTTTAGGAGAAAATAGTATAGATATGCTATCCAAAATAACAACTGAATAATAATAATCATAAAATACTTAGAGTCCCTTTGTCAAGGTTTTTATTTTAGAGCATCTCCCTTAGTTCTGCTTTGGTGCACCTAAATAGTTCAGAAAAGGTGTTACCTAGAAGTGTCACTCATATTCATATTGACAGAAAATTTTAATATTTAACATTTTTATTAACCTTGTAGTTCAGATGTTTAATATTTTATAACAGTTTTTGTACGCCATGAAGGAAAGCCTATACAAAGAACAAAGATGATATTCAGGACCATGTTCACATCCAACCAGGGTGGACAGGTTGAATTTGAAAAAAAAAAAAAAAAAAACAAGAAAATTTCGTTCAGACTTTTACTCTCATACATAAAGAACAACATAATTTGAGCCTGATCTTTGTTGGTCTTCTCTCTACTGTTGATTTTCCTACTTTATTTTATTCTTTAAGGTTTCTTTTCTTTCTTCATCTTTTTGGTTGTTTTGTTATTTTATTTATTAATATTTTTAATTTTTTAAAATTGTTTTTGTTTTGTTTTGGGGGTTTTTTGGTGTTGTTGGTTTTGTTTTGTTTTGTTTTGTTTGTAAAAAAGAAAAAACATAAAAAATCTGGTATCTGTGATAGCAATGGACAATCTGTTGGATGGATAAATACAATAAACTCTACTTTTGAGAGTCATCTTTTAACACACAGAGCCTTTTGTCTCATGTTTCTAGTATCTCCTTCCGTGATATATTAAGTTTGTATGTTTTCATGGTACCTTGTTCTGTTAGATGTGTGGGCTTAGGAGCCAGGTACATTCTTGTCACATTTCACTAGATGAACACACAATTACACTCCCAATGACTGATTCAGTATTTGTGCCCACATAACCATGTATTCATACTATTGCTTGTTAGCTAAAACTAGTAAAGACACAACCCAGAAAGATGGCTCAGAGAAAGGTCAGATGTGTCTTGGTATGTATGTATATAGACAATACAGCCCTAGAAGTCAATGGTGACCAACCTGAGCAATCACCATGACACATTAATGTTTGGACCCTGGAAAAGTGCTTTCTATGACAAAATAAATGCATCCATTCAGTTGGAGTAAAAATATGTGGACCAGATCTCTTTAAAACAACATTGCTGGGGCTGATCTGGACTATTCCCATCGAGAAGCCTTACCAAGACTACAGGATAGATTCATGTGAATCAGGAAAACAGGTACAACACAAAAATTATACCAATTCTGAAATCGTTAGACTATTAAAAAAAGATTAAAAAACAGCCGGGCAGTGGTGGTACACAACTTTAATCCTAGCAATTGGGAGGCAGAGGCAGGTGGATTTCTGAGTTCGAGGCCAGCCTGGTCTACAGAGTGAGTTCCAGGACAGCCAAGGCTACACAGAGAAACCCTATCTTGGGGGAAAAAAAAAAAAAAAAAACCAAAAAGAGATTAAAAAGGAAATTTAAATATTTTTGGAAGCTGGGAGGACCTTATACATCACCAGCCAAACTTCATGGAAGTCATACGCTGGAAGGAAAAGTAAGGACAAGACTTTAGTTTCAGACCCAGCTGCAGAAGCTAGATTTAACCAGAGTACTCAGAAAGTATTTTATTCAATAGGTCTCATTTATTCTGATCAACCTACAAGAGAATAGTGCAATCAAGGGAATGGCAATTTATGTATTAATGTCATAAAAATAACTTGAAAAGAGGCTAGAAATAAGTACTTAGTCCATTTTTCATTGCAGCTTTGGAAAAAGAAATTATAAACAGACTTTTGATTCCATAAAGACAGTACCCCTTAATGAATTAATGCTTTAAGCAGACTATGGCGATCCCTAATACACTAGCCTAGTGCTGAAACAGAATGTCCCTACTTAAGAGATTCTTCATGTTCCTGTAAAGTGTTCTGGCCCACTCAAGCATAGAAATGTACGACACATAAAGAAGAAGATTATCCTCACCTTCCCTAGGATACTTTTTCTTCTTAAACCTTAAGAGAATTACAGATATGACCATTTGTCTAGTTACCTACTCTGAAAAAGGAGAAAACAAAGAATCTTGCATCCATCTGGTAGGATCAATGGCTACACCTGGACCAAGGCTCTAAATTGACTTCTTGGGTACTGGGAAGACTGGAATATATGATACATATCCAACTCATAGAGATGTAGTTATACTTCCAAAGAATTAGCCTGGGTCTTTGATATCACTGCTTCAAATGTAGAAAGCTTTCTCCATTCTTTTAAAACTGAAGCACAAACATCTTTCCAATATAAGGACTGGGAAAATTATCATTTTCAATACTCTTCCAAGCATGCATGCAGTAATCTATCCAGACTCGTTTGAAGAATAAGGTTTGGCTTGGCTTGGATGTTATTCACAGTGTTGATCTAGCTGTATTGACAACTCTTCCTTATCCAAATGCTTGAGTCTGAAATGTAAGCATAAAAGTTCAAGCCTACATATAATTACATATAAAAATATGATAGTTTCTCAGACCATTCCCAAATAGTTTTAAACAATCATTGATTTATTAATTTTTTGAGACAATATTTCTGTTTGTAACTTTGGCTGTCTTGGAGCTTGCTCTGCAGACCAGGTGGGCCTTAAACTTGCAGAGTTTTGCCTGCCTCTGCCTCTTTAGTGCTGGAATTAAAAACATGCACAACCACCAATGCACATCTAATTTTAAAACTTAAAGATTTTTAAATGTAGCGTATTTGTTTATTATTAGTATGCATGGGTATGGTATGAGTGCATGTCACAGTGCTCATGTGGAGGATACAGAATAGTTTCGGTGAGTCGGTTTCTCCTTTCACCTTGTGTAGGTTCTGTCAGTCTGACTCAAGTAGTCAGCCTTTCCCAGTTACCGATTTTACCAGCTAAGCCATCTTTCCAGCTCCTAATTTTTTTTAATTACAAGAAAATAATACATGTTTATGGTCTAGAAGAACACCGTTACAAACCAAGCTAATAAGTAAACCCATCAAGTCACATATCATGTTATTGGCAGGGACATGGAAAACACTGTCTTGGCAGTTTTCAAGAGTATCTTGTTGTTAACTACAGGGAGCACTCTGTAAAACAGAGCCCCATTTCCCCTATCTCACTGACACCCCAAACACTTTCTCTGAAATCTCAGGATATTCTTTCATCTCTACTTCAGAGAGGACATGTTACCAATATTCTATGGCCTGAATTTTTTTATGTTTGGCTTTGTAAATTCCATACAGAATGAAACTGGCTCTATCTTTCTTTCTGTTCCTGGTTCATTTCACTTAGCAGAGAGTTCTGCATTTTCATAGAAGAAAAAGTAGGGAAAATTCTCAAACACATGGGCACAGGGGAAAAGTTCCTGAACAGAGCACCAATAGATTATGCTCTAAAATCAAGAATCAACAAATAGGACCTCCTAATATTACAAAGTTTCTGTAAAGCAAAGGACACTGTCAAGAGGATAAAACGGCAACCAACATATTGGGAAAAGATCTTTACCAATCCTATCTATGATAGAGGGCTAATATCTAATATATACAAAGGACTTAAGAAGTTAGACTCCAGAGAACCAAGTAACCCTATTTTTAAAAATGAGGAATAGAGTTAAATAGAGAATTCTCAACTGAGGAAAATCGAATGACTGAGAAGCACCTAAAAAAATGTTCAACGTCTTTACTCATCAGGGAAATGCAAATCAAAACAATCCTGAGATTCTATGGTACATCAGTCAGAATGGCTAAGATTGAAAACTAAAGTGACAGCAAATGCTGGTGAGAATGTGGAGAAAGAGGAAAACTACTCCATTGTTGGTGGGATTGCAAGCTGGTACAACCTCTCTGGAAATCAGTTTGGCAGATCCTTAGAAAATTGGGCATAGTACTACCAGATTACCCAGCTATACCACTCCTGAGCATATACCCAGAAGACACTCCAACATGTAATAAGGACACATGCTGCACTATAATCATAGAAGTCATATTTATAACAGCCAGAGGCTGGAAACAACCCAGATGTCCCTCAACACAGGAATGGATACATGGAAAATGTGGTACATTTACACAATGGAATACTATTCAGCTATTAAAAACAACAACTTCTTGAAATTTGCAGGCAAATAAATGGATAGAACTTGAAAATATCATCCTAAGTGAGGTAACTCAGTAACAAAAGAACAAACATGGTATTTACTCACTGATAAGTGGATATTAGCCCAAAAGTTAGGAATACCCAAGATTTAATTCACCGACCATATGAAGCCTAAGAAGAAGGAAGACCAAAATGTGGATTCTTCAGTGTTTCTTAGAAGTGTGAACAAAATACTCACAGGTGGAAATACGGAGACAAAGTGTGAAGAGCCTGAAGGAAAGGCTATCCAGAGACTGCCCCACCTGGGAATACATCCCATATATAACCACCAAACCCAGACATTATTGTGAATGCTGGGAAGTACTTGCTGATGGAAACATGATGAGCTGCTTCCTGGGAGGCTCAGGCAAAGCCTGACAAATATAGAGGCGGATGCTCACAGCCAACCATTGGACTGAGCATGGAGTCCAGGATGGAGGAGATGGAGAAGGGACTGAAGGATCTGAGGGGGTTTGCAGTCCCATGGAGGGAGCAACAGTGTCAACAGGCCAGACCCTCTGGAGCTCCCGGAGACTCTACCACAAACCAAAGAATACACATGGAGGGACCCATGGTGCTGGCCACATATGTGGCAGAGGAGGGCATTGTTGACCATTAGTGGGAGGAAAGGCTCTTGGGCCTGAGGGTGTTAGATGCTCCAGTGTAGGAGAATGCTAGGAACAGAAGATAGGAGTGGGCAGGTGGGTGGGGAGCACCCTCATAGAGGCAGGGGGAGGATGGATGAATATGCATGAAATGGTTTCTTTATCCACTCGTGTTCTTTATTAACTTTGCAGCGCACACTTTTTTCTAATTTGATGAAACCATAATACAAATAGATAATTTCCTCCTTTCCTTTCTTTTGTCACTCTTTCCATCTGTCACTTCCTCATGTGACCTGGTGATCTCTATTTCTTCATTGTTGATATATACACACAAATACACACATGCACACATACATACGTATATTTCAACATTTCATTTCCAAGACATTGCAAATAATTCTCTTGTGTCAAACTACTATAAAGCTAGAATTTAGTCATATTAAGAATGAGTAAAAATGCCCTTCTCTTTAGAAACTTATAGGCCCATTAAATATCTTTTGAGTATAAAGAAAACAAGAATTGGTGAATGAAGATGAGTCCAACAAAAACTGCATGCCTGGGAATTTATATGATGAATGAAAAGAGAAGATAACAAATTGTTCTACTGTAATAAACACTTATCAACAAATATGAAGAATGAAACTAACTGAACCCTCTCTAGTCAATAATTATAATAAAAAGACATGGAATGATACAACAATGTTAAATATAATAATAAACTATAATAAACATAAAGCATTAATTATGATATAGTAAACACATTTAATTAATATATGTTAATTAAGCCAAGCCTCTAAAAAAATAGATGGTCAAGCCACTAGCAAATATAATCAAACTCAAACAAAGACATAAATATAGAAAAAAAGAGATAAGATGGAAGGACTCGTTCAAATAAAAGACATTTTAAATATTCAATATTTTGCTAACTGCCAATGGGGGAAAAACAAGTTTGAAAATTCAGATGAGAAGAATAATTGCTTAGGGAAAGGCAAATTGCTAATTACTAAAATTGACCTTAATTTATGTTATACTTGAAAGCTCACATTATTCATTTAAAAGCTTAATACTCAATGCTAATGTCTCCAAAGGAAGTTTTTTTTCTTTCTCCACAGTATGGTCCCTCTTAACCTTTCACTTCTTGTAGTGTTCATGAATCTAGCTTTTCTTCATCGGTTTATTTGATGGTATAATTTATTCTTCTAATTAGTTCTAATGCAAAGATACATTAGCCAAATGGACTTTTAAATACTGACCCATCTTCCCATGTTTAGTATTAACATGACTCAGATATAACATTTATATTTTATTGTACTCATGTTTTCTATTTGCATTTTAATATTCTCTGTATTTTAAAGATATGCTTAGCATGAAAAATGCATATATGTAGGATGCTTCACACACTAATCGTCTACCTGCTATGAATATTAATACCTATTATGACACCTTTCTTTCTCATCACTGTAGCACATTATTCGATTAATATATGAATTTTTGAGAGATTTATATTTATTAACACATCTATGTCTCTTATCCTAGTATCAAATTTGCCTTTCTAAGCTAAAAATGCCAGTGACTCTATCAATTCTTATAGTGTCTCAGCTGTTGGAAATAAGTCTTAAAATAACTTTGTTTTGCTTCCATGGCTTTCTAATGCTATTCATGTAGAATTAGTTACATTATTATCAATGATGCTGAATCATGCATTAAGCTGTTGAAGATATGGGATTTCAAAGCTTCTCTTAAAAGCAATTACTATGCTTTCTTGACCATGAGAATAAAATAAGTGTTTTTCAGACTACGAATAATCATAATAAAATAATTCACTCTATCCCACCCACCCCTCACCTCACCCCCACAAGCATTCCTCTTCCCTGGAGCATCAAGTTTCCACAGAATTAGGTGCATCCTCTCTTAATGAGGCCATACAAGGCAGTCCTCTGCTACACATGTGCCCAGGGCCATGAACATATATATTTTAAATACATAAATTCAATGGACATGTAACCAATCTTAATTTTGACCTACCATACTAGGAGGTTTTTAATATACATAAAATTGGTTAAATAAATTTACAGTTGTGATATGTTCTTTATATCGAGTGATCTTGAAGTACTTTGTGTATAAAAGATTCTTGATGGTAGCCCTAGTTGATTAATCCACTCTAATCTTCCTGGCGGCCCAAGTTCTTCACTGCCACCATAATGCTCTGGATTCTTGAATGAAAGACATACACACACACACACACAGCCTTATATTTTAATATGCCTTAAACAAACCAACAGTTGGGTCACTCCCAAACTTCCATGTTGCTAACACGTCCCCTCCGATACTCCTGAAATTTTACTTACTAAAATCTATATTCCATCTTTGCTATGGTATATGCATATGGGGTTGAGGGGCTGGGGCTACTCTTCCCCTGGCTCTCACGTGGTTGTATGCTTTCTTTTCTGTAGCTCTCAAGTCTAATCCTCCTGCTTTCCCAGCAAGGTAGTACTAAATCCTTGTTCTTCATTTTCCCAAGAAATCTAAAATTCCACCTCTGTCTCCCTGCCCAGGCATTAGCCACCAGCCAACTGCAGACAGGGATCCTCAGAATCTGACATGCAGATGTGTGAATTCCTGTGTAATTTGGAAACCCAATAAACCTAATACAAGCAATAAGCCAATTTCACAAAACTTGACTAATAGAATTGTATGAGAGGACCTATGCCTTCTCTAAAAGCCAATAAGTATATATTATCTCACAAACAACCAAATATTTGGTAAAATCCTTGATTTTTTAAATCAGTTTCAGTATAAGGATGATGCATTATTTACAGGATAAAATTAATTTTAACATACAATTTTATGTTTATCATTATGAATACAACCTACCATGGCAAAGAAATTCTAAAGTATTCTTCTTATTTCTACAAAATGATTCTGTTGCATTTACAGACTATAAGAGAGAAAAAAAATTCCAGGAAAAGTCCTGGCTGCACTATTACAAGACAAAGTTCTCCTGAAAGTTTATCTAAAAGTAAATGCTAGGCTTTTTCTTACTGTCTCCAAAATATTTGTCAGAGACCACATGCAGGTGTGTGTGTGTGTGTGTGTGTGTGTGTGTGTGCTCTTCGATGTATAATTACATTGTTGTAATCAGCTTTAGTCTTTCATGAATACTAGCCTTAATGTTCAACGTGGGAAACAAACGAACAAACAAAAATAACATTATACATGAACAAAACAATTCTAACACTTTCTAGTGTAAAAATTTTATCTTCTACTATCATTCCCTCAATAAATCCACTCTGTCATCTATTAAGTAACTAAAAAAAATTGACAATTTGCAAGTTAAGTAATAAGAAGAAATTGTAATTCGCACTTAGGATTAAATGAATAATTGCATTGTATAAACACATGCAGTTTTTAAATATTGAAATAAATAAGCAAATGATTTTTTTAAAGACATATTTTTGTTTTTGGCCAAAGCTGATAAAATGAACAGAATTTACATATATCCCTGAAAGAAGTCAAAGACAAAAACAAAGACAGCAGAATGAATTATGGAATGTAAGACAGTGAATGTCAGGCAACAAAACAGTAATTATTGTAAAATAGAAAGCAGGCAAGATTAATTCTATGAAGGTCTTGAACAGTGGTCCTGATCATATCTCCATCCCAGAGCTCATAAAGGCAACACTAGGAAAAGACAGACAGATGTCTAAAGGAAGCAGAACTGACTAGCTAGAGAAAGGTGCTGAAGTTTGCAGAGCTGGAGAGAAGAGAGTGCCATTAAACTAAGTTTTGGAGATCTTTGTGGATACCAATCCTGATGCTTGGAAAACTAGAAGTTTATTTTTTTGTGAATACATGTGAGAAAATTATTTTTAACAAGACAAAACAGCATTTGAAAGTTCTAGAGCAAACTATGTACAGTGTACTTAGAAATGTGGACTGCTCTCAGTAGATAACTTAGAAACATTTGTAATTTAGAAGAGGAGAGGAGAGCCAAAGACAGGAAAGGAGTGGAAAGAAGTGGAGGGGAGGGGAAAGAAGAGAAGAAAACAGAAGTGGAAAGGAGAAAGGGAAGAGGAGAGGAGAGGAGAGGAGGTGAGGAGGGGAGGGGAGGAGGGAGGGGAGGGGAGGGGAGGAGGGGAGGGGAGGGAGGGGAGGGGAGGGGAAGAGAAGTAGTTTTGAATGTATAATGTGGATAAGAGTATAAACTGTTTAAAAATGTCTTAAAAGCAATCTGCATAAAGGAATCAACTTGCTTCCTGAGCCCTTAACGTGGGGCCAGGAGAAAGTTCAAACGTACAAAGGTATATTACGTATCTAGCAAGCAACAATATTTATAGTAACTATCCGAAGGAAAATGCAAACTCATCTACAACTAACCAAAAATAATAAGCATTTGGAAACACTAGAAGATGCAGATGGTAGTGAGAAGCAATTGTCACTAGCAAAGAACTGAAGGATAATCTCATCACATCACAGTGCCTGCCTGTTGAAAAACACACACTGTTTTTACGTTCCTGCGTACTATGCATATGCATCTTCTAGAGTTCTTATTTCTTAAGCAGTTTTTGTCAGGTAGGTAAGCACACCTACTGATAATCAACTCCTACTTGTGAAATAAATCAGTAAAAGTCATTGTCACCCTGCAAATGAAGTGTAGTCTACATTATCTAATAAAAGCATTTTGGTGATTGAATGCATTTTAAAAAAATATGTCTAACTATAAATCATACTTCAGAGCATCTATTTAAATTCTTTGAAAAATTATGTTTCCTTGATCAAATATGGCTTTCAATACAAGAAAAGAAAAATTATACTTGCAAATACCTATAGCATGCTTAGGGAGATGTACTAAAACTTTCAAATTACAGATTCTTTCTAACAATTTTGGTTCTTCCTCTGTTGAAACAATACTGAGGTAAATGACATGTGTGCTCATTTGTGAGGCTTTGGAAATACTGTGAATGAAAACTCATAACTTATTAATAATTTATGGATGTTTTTGTAATGTGGATTTTCTTTTGCTAAAATAGCTAAGATAGCAGATAGTATATTCCAGGAAAAAAAAGGGATCTGTATTCACAAAATTGTGATCATAAATTCATCAGTCTGCATGACTACTAAATCCAAAATTATTTTCATGATTAAAAAAACAAGGAAAGTCTCTTTTTACTAATGGATTTAGGTATCAAGCTTCTCAAATGACTATATGAGGGGGAAATCATAAAAGGATCATTGCTATTTATACAGAAATCTCTGGACTTATTAAAAGGTAAACTTAAATGACTATCTCAAGAGAACAGGTTGACACAAAAAAATGTCTAAGCTGACTTACGACTGAAAGAAATAAATATATCCAGATTTTGTACCAGGAATATTAGAGAGCAGTAGAAAGGCAGGGATGATTGAATCAAATAAATGTCTAAAACATAGCAGGACATGTCTTTTTAATTTAATAGGTATATATAAATTTCATTATATTACTAGATTTACACATGAGCCTTCATCAGTGAACATAAGGAAAATGTAAAAGAAGACAGATGCGTAACAACTGAGATTTGGGGGTGACCATTTTCAAATTCTCATTTCAAATTGGGTCCTAATCTGATAATACATTGTCATAAATCTTCTAAAAAGAATATAAAATCAAATAAATTTGGAAAATGTCATATACACATTAGATGCTATACAACATTTGGAGGGTTACAATAGAAGTCCACACTAAATTTACTTAAATTATTAAAAATAGCATATTCCAGACACATTTAACCACAGCAATATTTTAAAAGTCTTTCAGTATCATCACTTTCTGTTATCTATCAGAAAACATATGGAAATATCATTCTAGGATATTCTCTGAGACTATTTTTACATGAATCAAGCTGCTTTTCCATAAGTAATCATCCATCTAATTTAGGATGGGTAGAAATTTATAGCATACTTCAATTTTTTTAAAAAAAAAATTAATTGTGGCAGGAAAGGCATATGGTATAGCTATTTATATTCCTTCCTGGTACTACCTTTGATTGTCACCTACTATTTGGCTCTTCAAGACATACATAGTATGTAGGAGGTAAAACAGCACCCTCTCCACTTTCTGTAAAGTTACAAAACAAAAATTATCAAGTCACTAATAAGCAGATCTTACATGAACCTCACAAATGATGAAGAAATTACTTGATGCTTTGTCCTAGGAACCAAAGATAGGACTCTCTGCTTTTAATGCCTTGGGAGTACAGTGACTTTTGGTCTGAAATAACTTGTAGTGCTCCATTTTAAAATATTAATTTAAAGTGCAAATCATTACTAGTTCATTCTATAGTCCTGCCAAAGCATATGCCCCACATTTCTTAATATTTATCTAGTATAAAATGTATTTTATAGTGAGTCTAATTGTTTAAAGTGGTATTAGAACTAGTGTCCCGTCCTGCGGGACCTCGTTATTTGTGGGATCGAGGGGGACCAAGCCTGAACGAGACCAAGCAAAGTTTTGTCAAGGTCTAATTTTTATTAATACAAGCAGATTTTATAACGCAAAAATCATAGGCAAGGAGAGGGGGAGAAGATTTTATAAAGCAAAAATCATAGGCAAGGAGAAGGAAGTTTGCGGCCCTCCCATTGTTATGGCTCAACTACTGTCTGGTGTCTGAACATTTTTCGGTCAGCCTGTCCTCCAGAGATGCAAGGAACAGCTAATCTTGCATAAACACGGCTGGTTCTCAGAGACCTGCTTTAAGGCTGTACAAACTCAGAAACTTGCTTAAGGCTGTATAAAGGTCAGATTCCCAGGGGTGGTGTGGAGGCCCTGGCTCCCGACAAACTAGTTTAATACAAATTATGATTGATTTAAACGGGATAGATTAAAGATAGACAATGTGCTGATAGAGATCTTCTCTGTCTTCATATAGACTGATTTAATGGAAGAAAACAAGTAAAAGCAAAACTATTATGCATTAAATATAACATTGAGTTCTATTATTAGAGAAAATGGACCTGGAAGAGGGGCAACCTTTGGAATATAAACAAATAAAATAATTTATTAAAAAAAGAATAGGCCACAAGTAAAATCTATTTATGATACACTTGAAGAAAATAATGTAAATTCAACACTGAGTAAATTATTTAGTACTTCCACAACAGGTAATTTTGTTCAGCATTCACTGAGAATCTCTTGTTCTTCTTTGAATTTATATCAGTGAATCAATATCAGTGAATGCATGTGCAGTGTTTCACAAGATCTCCTTGCTCTTTCCCATCTTTCTACTGTGCTACGAAGTCTAGATGCTATCAAGGTCTTAAAAATGACTTTTATTCTACCATGGAAATTTTTGCCACTCCCATTCTTCTGTGTACTGTCATGGAAGGAGCTAATGAGCATGTTTTTCCTTTTAGCTTCTGGTTCTCTGCAAGCAAGTAATGCCATGGAAATATGGATGTCAAGAGCCCATTGCTGCTTGTAAGGTTTTGTTACCAATGTCTTGAGGGACCTGGAAGCAAATGTGGAAGTGAAAACTCTGCAGCTATATGGGTGTTCTCGACTCTCACTTAGCAACCATTCTCAACAACTTAATAATCTATTTCCACTTGCAGCATCAAATTGGGTATCTATTCCTATCATGGAACTAGGACTACAGTAGGAATGGTCACAAATAAAAATAGTTTAAGGAAAGTTTTCCTATATTTTAATGTCTGAGCAAGGGACTGGAAAGATGGACTCATGGGTTATGGTTGATTACCTTATTTAGAAAACCCAGATTTAATTCCAGAATTCTACATCAAGTTGCTCACAGCTACCTATAAGTCCAATTCCAGGTGATCTGATGGTCTCAATCATTTGCATATATGTGGTGCACATAAATTTTTACTGGCACACACACATATATATATATGTAAATAAAATATACATACATTTTAAGATCTAAACAATTTTTTACATTCAATAAAAATTAGAATCATCCCTAAGAACAACAGTAAGACTAGAAGTAAGATACATTATTAATACTGTGAACAGAGCCATGTGTGCATTTGTTATCTGTAAGAATGGTAAAGAAACATTAGGGCAAAATATTCTGTATTTCCAAAAGGTTCTTTTTCTTGATTTTTTTTGTCAATTTGTTTATTTTATCAATAATACATTTTTCATTTATGGTAGAATAAAGTAAACTCACAGCGTCCTTGTTTCCCATCATAGTTTCTAATAAGTCAATTTATATCACTTTATTGCTCTTTGATTAAAAAATATATTAAGCTGACTTTATAAAAGAGGAATTATGATAAAATAATTTAATTAAAAATGATTATGGATAAAATTCCAAACTACTTTAGACATTTCCCTCAGTATGCTTAGGATGAAATCTAGTAAATGTCTGAAAAATTTCAAGCCGAAGAGTGTTGTCTGCTTGAGTTCTTCAAAATGCATATTATCAATTAAAGAATTATAAGAAATCCCAGTTCTCCAGCTTTAGTGGTACATATAAAATTACCCACAGCTCTGTGTTTCTGAAGAGCCATCATGTGTTTTGTCTTCTCTATTTCTCTTAAAGATACTACAAATTACTAACATTTTTCAAAGTGGGAAAAGGAGACAGGTGAACTTAACTGCTTTAATCACAGAATGGGAAGAGCTAAAATTTCAGAGCAGGTGATCGGAATCATGAGTAATAAGTGGTTTATTGCATTATGATTACTTCTGTGTATTCAGTGGCAAATATTTATTTTACAATGGCTGTCATAAAATAATGGCACATAGAAGTGTAAAGGACATTCCTCTACGAGACATGAAATGACAAGGCTATTGTCTCAGTTCTGATTTAAATGTGTTCACTTACAAAATTGACAGAGAAATAAAGAACATTAACTTTCATATGCCCATGCATACTCATTCATTGTATATAAACACACACACACACACACACACGATTTGCTTTTCTTCAAAGATTTTCCAATATATTGATTAAATTATATTATAAGGGTAATTGTAATGTAATTTCAAATGAGAAAGCAAAAAATCTAATCAAATGCTGTATCTTGCTTAAAGAAACAAGAGATTAATAAAAGCAAGACAGTTAAGACTCAGTTACTATCTCTGGATGTTTGTCTAGAGAAAGTGACATAGCAGGGAATCAGAGAACCCATTCTTAGATTGATACTGCAAGCAGATACAGCAAACTAATTAACAATCATGTAATCCCCATTCTGTAATCTTATTTTTACTGTGTAATTCCACTATCTTCTCTATACAGTGGAGAAATCATCTTGTAAGATTTTTTGAATCTAGTACAATTTGTGTCAAAGATGTGGCTTGAGGAAATTTATTGACTTTATGATTTAATTTCATCTTCCATAATGGAGACTATTAATAGCACCAATACTTTGGGATTGTTACAGGTATTGAAAAATTACTGCACGCAAAGTTCTTAGAAAATTATCTATCATGTAGAAAATGGTTGACAAAGATCAGATAATGGCCATTATCACTGGTTTGTCAGTAACATATTGACTAGTCAGTAAAGTAGATTTTTATATACGTGATCTTCTAAATATTATGAATGATTTATGAGATAGGATCCTTTTAGGTAGGAAAACTGAACCCAAAGAGAATCTAATCAATTATCAGTGACTATTGATATACCCAAATGGTTGTAGTTGTGTGATTTCTAATTTGTATCTGTGATTTTTTTTGCTTACCAGGTGGCTATGATTTGCCTCACAAAGTTATCAGTTTGGGTAGGTATAACACTAAATTACGTGGTGTACCTGCAAAGTTTAAGATTCAGCTCTGAAATGTATTATCTATAGGCAGTACTACACCATTATAATATTGTATTTGCCTTCAGAAGATTGCTCCCATTTGTCATCTTAAATTTGACAAAAATATCTGACTGTCTTTTTAGAACCATGACTCTGAATGTTTCTACTCAGATAGTGCCTTTTTGAATCATAATTTGTTGTGAAGAGTTTTATATATTTTATTTTAATATCAAATCTTTTGAAGAATCTTTACCAAAGATTCTCTCAAGAGCCAGTTGATTGAGAGACAATCATAATAGAATAGTGATATGAATGTAGAATATAGGCAAAAGACCAGAGTCTTCTAAATCACGAAACTTTCTATAATAATCATTGTCATCATCATTATCAACATCATCATGGTCAGAACTGGCATCGCTAATCTCATGATAGCCACTAATATCATTGTTTTATTCTGCTTACTACCATAATGTGTGTGTATATATACACATACATACACATATACTCATACATATATACATACTCAGAGTATATATGTATATACTACACTCTGTATATACATATATACATACACTCTGTCCATCCCTCAAATGTGTGGTAAGTTTAAGATAGAGTGTTTTTTCTGCTCTGAGGAAGGAGGCAGAATGACAAGAATCATGTAGGGTCATCTGTAACTCGATAAGTGAGTCTATGTTATTTTGGGAAGAATTAGCATTGACATATATGAGTCACAGATAAAAATTATACTCTTCAATCATTATTTTAATAATGAAAGCAAGGCTGAATTAAAGAGCAATCTCTTAAGCACTTATGAATTTTGGAGGAAAGGAAAATGGGAGACTCTATTTAAAATGTCGATCATCTTTTGTTCCCATATTTCCATTGCCTATGCTATTTTGGAGGATATTTTCCTTGCCTTCAAGAAGAATCTTCCAACATTCTCACCTACTTTTCCTTGAATAGTTCCCCACTAGAAGAGTCAAAACTGTTCAGTAGCTCCTTCTGACAATCTTAGTACTGGCTCTCCAAGCATGTCAAACATTATATTAAACCACTATCCAAAGGATTGTAAAGATAATTTTTTTCTTTTTTTTTATTCCTATTTTTCCTACTTTATTTACATTTCAAATGTTTCCCCCTTTCCAGATCTCCGCTTTGGAGCCTCCCCATTTCCACCCCCCTCCCCTGCCACTATGGAGGTATTCTCCCACCCAACCACTCACCCACTCTCGTCCTCCCTCGTTGGCATTCTCCTCTACTGGGAGATCTAACACCCTCAGGCCCAAGGGCCTCTCCTCCTCTTGATGCCTAGCAAGATCCTCCTCTGCCACATATGTGGCCAGCACCATGGGTCCCTCCATGTGTATTCTTTGGTTGGTAGATCAGCCTCCAGGAATATGGGGGGGGGGGTAAGGCCAATTGCCACAGTTGCTGCCTCCCTTGGAATGCAAACTCCCTCAGCTCCTTCAGTCCTTTTTCCAAGTCCTCCATCTGGGACCTCACACACAGCCCTACTGTTGCTGTGAAATGACTCTTGGGTATTTCAAACTTTTGGGCTAATAACCACTTAACAGTGAGTACATACCATGTTCACTCTTTTGTGACTGTGTTACCTCTCTCAGGATGATATTTTCGAGATCCATCCATTTGTCTGCAAATTTCATGAAGTCATTGTTTTTAATAGCTGTGTAGTATTCCATTGTGTAAATGTACCACATTTTCTGTATCCATTCCTCTGTGGAGGGACATCTGGGTTGTTTCCAGCTTCTGGCTATTATAAATATGGCTGCTATGAACATAGTTAAAATGGCCATCCATCCAAAAGCAACCTACAGATTCAATGCAATCCCCATCAAAATCCTAACTCAATTCTTCATAGACCTAGAAAGAGCAATTCTCAAATTCATATTGAATAACAAAAACCCAGGATAGCAAAAACTATTCTCAACAATAAAAGGACTTCTGGGGGAATCAGCTTCCCTGACTTCAAGCTGTACTACAGAGCAGTAGTGATAAAAACTGCATGGTATTGGTACAGTGACAGGCAGGTAGATCAATGGAATAGAATTGAAGACCCAGAAATGAACCCACACACTTATGGTCGCTTGATCTTTGACAAAGGAGCTAAAACCATCCAGTGGAAAAAAGACAGCATCTTCAACAAATGGTGCTGGTTCAACTGGCAGTCTACATGTAGAAGATTGTGAATTGATCCATTCCTATATCCCTATACAAAGCTCAAGTCCAAGTGGATCAAGGACCTCCACATAAAACCAGATATACTCAATTTAATAGAAGAGAAAGTGGGGAAGAGTCTCGAACACCTGGGCACAGGAGAAAAGTTCTTGAACAGAACACCAATGGCTTGAGTTCTAAGATCAAGTATCAATAGATGGGACCTCATAAAATTACAAAGCTTGTGTAAGGCAAAGGACACTGTAAATAAGACAAAATGGCAACCTACAGATTGGGAAAAGATCTTTACCAATCCTATATCCTATAGAGGGCTAATATCCAATGTATACAAAGAACTCAAGAAGCTAGACTCCAGAGATCCAAATAATCCTACCAAAAAATGGGAAAGAGAGCTAAACAGAGAATTCTCAACTGAGGAAACTCGAATGGCCGAGAAGCACCTAAAGAAATGTTCAACATCTTTAGTCATCAGGGAAGTGCAAATCAAAACAACCCTGAGATTCCATCTCACACCAGTCAGAATGGCTAAGATCAAACACTCAGGTGACAGCAGATGTTGGCGAGGATGTGGAGAAAGAGGAACACTCCTCCATTGCTGGTGGGAATGCAAGTTAATATAACCTCTCTGGAAATCAATTTGGCAGACCCTCAGAAAAATGAACATAATACTACCTGAGGACCCAGCTATTCCATTCCTGGGCATATACCCAGAAGATGCTCCAACATGTAATAAAGATAAAATATTTTTATACAAACAAGGGTTTTGATAAATTGGTATAAAGCAAAAAAAAAAACAAAAAAAACAAAAAAAAAAAAAAAGCAGAGCAAAGCAACCTTTGTCCAATTTCACAAGAGCAACAGAACGAAAATATGTGTACTGAATTCTCAGGGGGCAGAAAAGCTAATATAAGAGATGATGTGGGGTTCTTTTATCCAAAGTATTTGGACTCATTAAATGCATTACTGAGTTCCCTAGAGATATGTACAAAAATTAATTTGCCTTGAAATAAAACCCATCCCATTACAGAAGAGCATAGAGATTATTTCTTTCTTTATTAGGGTCAGAACTTGATCTTTCCATAAAGGTTCTCATTTAACAACAACATAAAAATATTAAGAAAATCTCCAGGGTTAAGGCATGAAAGCAACAGGAAGGTGAAGGCAAAACACTCTGTGATATCCTCATGGTATCATCACTGTATTCATGCTAAGCTTGTGCAATAGCCTGCCTTAGAGTGAGCTCCTCACTTATGGGGTGCTAAGTACTGCTGACACTAACAACTAAAAGTTAGAAAATGTCTTTCATGGGTGCTTGTGGAAGCAGGTGTCAACATGCAAATATAATACTGCAAAAGAAGAGTAGCCTACTCATTAAGATAGATTAGAGAACTGGACAAATATGTCTCAATTTCTGTGTTAGAAAATAAAATATTAAGAGACAAAGCAAAAATACTGCAGAGTCTTCAGCAGATGAATTCCTGTTGCAAATATGTCACCTAAGTCCTGTACTTGAATACTTAAAACTGAGTCTAATAACCAAAACATTTGTCAACACATTAATGTTTTCTTCCTAACTTTTCTTTGTACCAAGGAAGATGCAGATTAATATTTTTAAACTCAGTGGTTCACTTATGTTCCAGAGCATGGTCAAGTTTCTTTAGTTTTCCTCAATATATGAGGCTATAAAAATCATTTTGTTAGGATCAGCACTGACTAGGTATGAATGTAATGGCACTATCCTTAAAGTCCCAAAGAAATATTACAGTGTACAAATTAGATTTCTGTTCCTATTAAATAGAAAAGAATATAGTTCTATGCCTGGAAAAAAAGGTGAGCTTGGTGGCATATAGAAAAAATTGCCTTGCCTTTTTTCTCTTTGTCCTGTGCACAAATATTTGATATGTATCTTTTCATTGTTTAAAAATTATAATTGCTAACAATGAATACCGGGGATATCTGATATTCCTGCTGGCATGGAAAGACTACATTTATTCCATTTAATCAATGCAGTTGAGATTTTCAGAGGATAACTAAAGGAAGTGGCCTGGTTTTAGTCTTCTATTGATTTTTTTTCAAATCTACTATTAAAATGAGTGTAAATGTGTACATATGATCTACTTTCTGGCAAAGTGTACATGAATCGAATGGACTCTTCTTTTTGTTCCTATAACAACAATTGTACTGTGTAAGTATATCTGAGATATTTCATATTTCAACCATAGTAATTTTAATTTGATATATCACAATAACATTATTTCAATTTTAATACGACATATTCTATTGGTAGAAATTTATGGATGCAAACTGACTGATTCAGCAAAAACCAAATGCTTCTGATTTTCCCATTACTGATAACTGAGCTACAGTTGAGTTTTCCCAGTTTCCAAGCAATTATTCATCTCTGTTTCTTTCCTAAATGTAATCTGTGGCCTCTCAAGCTACAAGATGTCCCTGGTACTTGTTGCTCTTCTTAATCTATTATACGCTTCTGTTTTAATTTCTCTTGATTAAATATACTTCCTATTGGCTCTTGATGATATTAAATTTTCTACACTACCAAGTTCAAAAGAATATTTCTGAGACAAGTCTTAATAAACTAAAGATCAACTATATAATTTATAATTAGAATATTGTTTGTGAAATGTCATAAGTAATCTGATATAATATGCATAGTTGAATCAATTGATACAACTATGCAATATATAATACTATTTTAATAGCCATTTTCCTTTACCAAAGAGGAAAATTCATACCTTAATTTCTACTTTCCAATATTTGATAACAATAGAAATATGGCCCCATGACCACTTGACAGATATTTTGGGTAGTCCTATTTTTCTAAGAGTATCTTAGAATTCTCCACCAATAAAATTATTATTTTAAATCTATGAATCACCAAATTTACAAATCTTTTTCTGGGAAAAAGATTTTGATTAGACTTTCTAGAGTTTTTAATCCATCAGGAATTTCAATAAAATAACATGTAAAATACAGTTTACTTGTTAGAAATAGTTATGAATTACTCAAGTACAAATGGGTGTCTAGAGATGGCTCAATGGTTAAAAGCACTTGCTGTTCTAGAAGTTCTGGGCTCAGTTACCAGAACCCACTGGTAGATAAAAAAAAAGTGGTAGCTCCTGAGGAATCAATGCTTCACTTTTGTCTTCACAGGTGCTGCATGCATTTGGTCCATAGACATACTAACAGGCAGAACCACATTATACTTAAAATAAAAAAAAATAAATCTTTAGAAATAAATGAAGAAATATAGTGTTGAAAGCTAAAGCAATCCATGCATGCCTTTTCTGAAGTCCTAGTGAAAGGAGAAATGGAATCAAATTCTGTGTCCTTGCCACGCAGCTGACTTGGCAAAGCCAGTCTGGGTTTGGGGCTAGGCCTTCAAAGAAATTAGTTCCAGTTTTTGGGAACATCACTTTTAGAATTGTCATTCTTGAGGCCGCTGTGCACTCAGTCTTTAATGCTCTTGAGATGCCCTCTATTCTATTTGTGCAACATTGCTTGATTAGCCACTTAAGTGGAAACTTATGGATTCTTTGGAAAGTCAGTTGTGTTGGATGGTGCTTTGCTGGGGCAAACACATGAAGGAGTGTTTTCCTGAAGCAGACACAAGTGAAAGAATATTTTGCTAAAGCAATCACGTGAAAGGACAAGTGATGAAGGATCTGTTGCTAATGGCACACACGCACATGCCTTGCATTGCATAGCTGAGTTCCACTGCCATGACTAAACAGGAAAGGAACACACCAAAAATGTTCTCGTGGTGTTCTGGTGGCTTCTTGCTGCTTCTGTACTCAGGCTGATTGACAGAGTGATGTCAGATGTTAGAGATTCACATGGAGTTTGCTAAAACAGAGTCATGTGCTGAGGCAAGACCTGTGGAGGACACATCATGTTTGGAAGGAGTATAAAGAAGACTCAATGGACAGAGGGTTGGGGGTTACGTAGGTAATTTTACCGAGCTTCTTGCTTTCATGTCTTCATCTTTGCTGATCTTCACTTTGTTGGGAGAGACACAGCAAAAATCTTCTGCTTGCCTAATTGCTCCTGCTGACTCGTGCTGATTCAGCTGAGGCCTGGCTGTTTCTACTAGGTTGTACCACTGCTGCTAACGAGACTATTGGTATTTGCGAGTGGTTCAAGCTTCCATTGCTGATTTCTGTGTACTGAACTACTGATTTCCTGACACTGCAGATGGAATTTGCTCCAAAGAACAATTTTTAAACAGACATACTTCCCCCATATCCTAATAATCTTTCTTTTCCACTACCTGATAACCTTTGTTTTCTATTACCTCTGGTGAGTGGTAGGCTAGAAGGGAAGTTAAAGCATTTAAGAACCATTATTAAAAATAGGGTTGAGGAAAACTTAAGCCTATAGCCATCTATTGACTTCATCCCAATGTATGACAGTTTTGATGACTTTATCCCATTTCTTCACAGAAAATAGTATATAAGATGCTGAAGTTCTTAACAAGTTTGTTTGCCATAAACCACAGCTTGTACAAACCCTCCTGATCCCAAATTTATCTATTTCCTTACCATCTGGTGTTCTGGTCTTCTGTTTTAGGACCCTATCACTTAAGAACACACTGCTGGTCCAGGTCAACACACATGTCTGAACTTCTGAAAATGTCAGTTTGACTACTGAAAAGAAAATGAATATGTAATGTATTAATTTATTCCCTCAGATAAAATATTGCAAACTTAATTTTAAGGCTTTCAGAGTCTATCCATGACTCTGTTGTCTTTGAATAGGTTTGAAAACTTTTGCACTTTTATTACCAATGATGGTAGGACTGGACCACATAACTTCTAGAATATCTCTTACTATGTTTTTTATAGAATCATAGAAAAAATATTACTCTTATTATACTGTGTTAACATAGCTTAAGCATTGAGACATTAGAAGGTAAAGATACTTAGAAGCATGAATCTGATTGAATTTTACATTAATATAAGGTTTTTCTCACCCAAAGTTTGGCATATTTAATTTTACATGTTAGTTAAGTCTGCCAGATCATGCATGGCTGTGTGAGTGGCGGTGTGACACAGTTCCTGCCCCTGGAGCATTGCCAGGCCATTGATTCCCCACCTGTGTTGATGGTTACGGTTGCCCTGAAGCTTATCTCCTGTCCTTTCTATTTTACTTACAATCTCTCTTTCTGAGACTTATGCTTCCCCCATTACTCAGAGCTAATCACTTCATAATAAATGAAACAGATGTGCTTCTCAGGAATGAAGAATGGAGGTGGTCATTTGACTGTGCAAGGTAAGGAATAGACTGTCTGCTTGGCCTTTAGTGGCACGGGAAAGTATCTAGACAATATAACTACAAAGGCCATAAAAGCCTACCTGGTCCTTTGTAGAAACTGCTCGTTGTCAGACTAAGCATTGAAGCACATGTACTCTCCACTCCAATGACTAATTAATTAGCCTGCATTAATTAATTGACTGCATTAATTAGCCTGGGCGAATTTGAGGACATCAAGGATAGAGGTTTAAAATAGTCTCAAGAAGAAAAGTCATGGATAGGAAAAGGTGGAATCTATAGAAAACAATCAGATGATAGATGGGTTTATCTTACTGTAGGAAGGCTGGTATAGGGTTTAGAAACAAATAGTATTGGAAGGAGACTACTTGAGGCGATGGAATTGCTAGGATAGGAAACAAAGATTAGAGAATGAAAAGATAATATACAATCACAGGAAAAATTAGTACTTCTTTGTCCTAGTTACTTGAAGGATTGAAGGTGAAATTTACTTCCATAATTTTAAAACGTATTAAGAAATTATTTTAACCTTAGTAGTCTGTCATCTTTCTTTTCTTACATGAAAACAGTTACTAAAGACTGCTTTTTGCTATACCAAGAAACTGGAAGAGCTGTTCCCAGCTATCCATAAAGAGCAGCCACTGTAAAAACTATAAGGAAATGTGCTTTTGCTTTGTGTTTAGTTTCTGTTTTAAGTTAGTAAGGGTTGAGAATAATAATCTTGGATTTATAAAATTTATGTAAATTTAAGGATTTATAAAAAATATTAATAATATTCAAAGCCTTAATAATGTAACTTTAATAAATAGAAGACTGGATTCAGGCTCTCTGATCAGAAGAAGGAGAAAGGATGAGAAGAAAGAAGGAAGAATGAAGAGAGGAAGAAGCAAGAATGATGAGAAGCCTCAGGCAAAGAAAGAACATATGAAGTGACAGCTGCATCCACTACCGACTCTGAGTCATTATTTGAATCAGAGCCACTCCACTTTTTCCCTTTCTCAGGATCCCCCTCACACTGAGGCTGGACCACTGCAATTTAGGTCACTTTTTTTTATATTAGGAGAGACAGGGACAGTATCTTATAATCATTTTACCTTCAGTTCAACATGTTTTAATTTTAAATTCATTTTCCAAAGCATATTATACAAACTATGCATACAGATGTCCCATTTTACTTTCTTTAATAAATAAATGTATTTATTTAGTGAAAATATTTTTATTTTAAATTTTCTTCTAAAGTATTTGTTTTAAGTAAACACCAATGAACTTTGTCAATAAAAAGAAGGGAGGGAGAGTGAAATGCATGAAACATCAAAATTAGAACATGATTTGTTTTACATCTTAATACTAATTGTTCTCATTTTGTCATTATTGATATTCTGAATTTTATTGCAGTCTGGCATTAACTGGAGATGATTGGTTATATTTATCTAGTAATTGCTAAGCAATTTTAGAAATTAATGAGAATGCACAGTTTATATTAATTGTAAATGACTATCTAAAAATTATAATATACACAAATCTGTTTATAGATATACATACACAATGTTCCCTCAAAAAGCTGAGGAATGCCTAAAAAATATACTACCAGGCATGAGAAACCCTTCTTTTGAGTTATTGGTCAGGGCTATCCGAGGAACTCCTGAAGTATAAAGGCTATTGTTATTTCCCTTGGTTGTACCACAGAGATGGAAGTCCTTTTTGCTGATTACACAATGTACAATTTAAACAGAATTTAAATAACAAGCTGAAAATATGTTATCCTTGATACTTCATTTAACATAATAAAAAGGAAAAAAATATCTATGCCAAGTTTGGTTTACAAAGCAATGATCAGCCCAACATAAATAAAGCAATATGACACGGTAATAAATTGGGGAGGTGGCTCAATGGAAAAAAGTTCTTTCTGTACAAGCCTGATAACATGAGGTCAACTCCTAAGAGAACTCTGAAAGGTAGAAGTAGTGAACTGACTCAGCAACACTGTCCTCTGACCTCTATGTGTACCATGAGATGTATGTGCATACACATACACCGTAGGAAATACAGTTTTAAGAAAAGACACAGTATTGCAGCTTATAAGGTTCACAGATGAGTAAGACTGTTATAATAATGAATGGTCTGACAAACATTCTCTCTGGTGTAATAGTGGGATGGGCATCATGGGAGTAACGAACCATATTCTGATTGTCAGTATTGGGATATGAATCTATGACTGGATGGGTGATAAGTCCTAGGGGAGAGCCAACAACTGTTATTCTGCTAAATGGACATAGTATTAAACTGACTCTTGATGCTTTCTTGATGTACCCATAAATTAATTCATTTCCCAACCTTTGTAAGAGATGATTCTTTTTACAGTAGAAGATGATTAACATAGTGATCCATTCCTGACTAACATGCAGAAAATAAGAGACTTCGAAATGCTCAACTCTAATTGAAACATATACCACATATCTCTTTCTGAGGCTCAATGATCATTAAAGAAGACGGAATGGAAGGGTGTAAACAACAGAGGTGGTGAATGAGTACTAACAAGCAGTGAACACATCAGGGAAGCTGCACATGAACTCACAGCAGCTATGACAGCATACACAAAGTCTGCATAGGGTCAAGCCAGATAAATCTTAGCATGAGAGGAAGAGGGAAAATGGGAATTAGTTCACAGCCAAGGCCATAGACATAAGTGAAATTGTTTGCTGTGGAGAGGAAGTGTTGATTTTCTGAGAGTGCAACCCCTGGTAAACTGTGCATGCTCCATTGGACAGCCCCATATCCAAGTGTATTTGGCAGTACAAATTGTATTTCATTGATTGAACCCAGATGGATAAAAACAGATTTGAGTGTCTGGGGAAGGGAAGTAGAACTCAGAGAGTTGAGAGCAGTTATGGATATGATCAAAACATGTATGACTTTTTCAAAGAACTAATAAAAATAATTTTAGAGAGAATGAGAAAATGTATTCCATCAAGCGAAGTAACAGTACATCCCAACATTTAAATAAAGACGAAGAGAAAAATAACCACATCAGAGAAAAGATATTAAAACCATGGATCACAGAACAACAATCTTAACAGCTGCGTGAAAGTTTGAAACAGATTGTTCAGTTATAAACGTTTAAGACCCACAGCTTATGGCTCACATGACTCTTTGGTACTCTCCTTGTGTATCCTTGATCAAAAGCAATCACAAGATAGCAAACAATGAATCAAATCCGGGTCAAAGAACAGAGAAAACTAAAACTAGAGAATATAAGTTAATTAAGGAGTATGTATCTCTTGCTTAAGAAATGCTGTGTACTCAGATTCTAAGAAAACCTGCAAACTTAATAACGACTGTATTACTGTACTCTGAAGAATCTTTAAGGAGACAAAATCCAGGGCATAGGGAAATAAGCTCCTTCTTTCTATAAAGGAAAAACATTATTGTATAATCCTGAATATAATGTACAAGCAAACAATATCAAAAAATGTAATTAGGAAATTACTGTGTTGTGTCTGTAATAGAAAGAAGTAAGCAATAGGCCTTTCACCTTCTCACTCAATAAAAGCCAATAATTCGAGTCTCTGTTGCTTGATTATTTTTTATTTCGATAGTTTAATGTGTATATTTTATTTTAAATTTTCTTCTATTTTTGAAAATAGATTTTTTTCCCTCACATTATATATACTGATTGCAGTTTTCCCTCACTCTGCTCCTCCAAGTTCTTTCCAATCTTCCTCCCATTTGGTTCTACTCCCTTTCTGTCTCTCATTAGAAAACAAACAGGTGCCGGGCAGTGGTGGTGCACACCTTTAATCCCAGCACCTGGGAGGCAGAGGCAGGTGGATTTCTGAGTTCGAGACCAGCTGGTCTACAGAGTCAGTTCCAGGACAGCCAGGACCATACAAAGAAACCTTGTCTAGAGAGAGAGAGAGAGAGAGAGAGAGAGAGAGAGAGAGAGAGAGAGAACAAACAAGCTTCTAAAGGATATTAAAAAAATAAAATAAAATAAAAATAAAAATAATTTGTAATTGAACAAAATAAATGGAAGAAAAGAGACCAAACAAAGACACATGAATCAGAGGCCTACTGAGGCATTCCATAAAACCTCATAACTGGAAATCATAATATATAGGCAGAGGACCTGGTGCAGACACAATCACTTTGACCGTGCTGATTTAGAGGGCCTTGAGCTCTTGGTGTTCTCAGTCACCCTTAGTTCTTACACTCTTTCTGTCTCCTTTTACATGAGGTTCCCTGATCCCTGAGGAGAGAGATTTCATATAAACATTCTATTTACGGCTGAGGGTTCCACGTTTTCTCACTTTCTGTATAATATCTGGCTGTGGATCTGTATTTGTTCTCTTCTGCTGCAGGAGGAGTCTTCTCTAATGATGGCTGAGCAAGGCACTGAACTATAAACCTAACGATATCATTAGGAGTTATTTTATCCCTCCGCTATTTTATTTGTTTTTTTGTTTGTTTGTTTATTCACTTATAGAGCAATAGTATTTTGTTTTACCCTAGGTCCCTCTGCTATTTAATCTCAGGTTGTTGGTCATCAAAACAGTGTTGGGTATGGTTCCATCTTATGGAGTAAGCCTTATGTCAAATTAGATATTGATTGGTTACTTTTTTAAGTCTTTGCCACCATTACCCTAGCATATCTTGCAGGTAGTACACCATTTTAGATAAAGGATTTGTGGCTGGCTAAGTGTTTATGATGCTCTTCTGGTAGGATGCAGAATACCCTTCTATATTAGAAACACTAGCCAATAGGAGTGAAGGCTCTGTGTAGGCACCAGATCAACTTCTTCATGTTCAGTGAGTTGTACGGGTGCTCTCTTCAGCCATGGGACGTTGTCATCAACTTGTAGAAAACAACCTGTAGTCTTAGCAACTTCCTGGATTGTTTGGGGACTGCAATAGTACCACTTTGGCCAACAACTCAATTAGATGAAACTAAATTTTGTTCCTGGAAGTTTAATTTGCTAACAAGAGATATGCATTTGGGATACAATCTTCTCCATTATTTTGTGATTTCATTTAGATCATCTAGATAGATAGATAGATAGATAGATAGATAGATAGATAGATATGGGAAGCTTCTATTATATTAGATTTCAATACTACTCCACAAATAGCTGTTCATTTTAGCTGCCTTTCCCTATATATTTTTTTTATCTTGTCCCCTTCTCCCATCCCCATCCCCACTTGATTCTCCTGTCATCCAATCAATGCCAGATATGGCTTCCCTCCCATGAAATGGCCATTCTCCTATAAGGCTTCTTTTTAACCGATGTTGAATGATGAGAGGAAATGAGAGTCATTTGTTTTTCCTACTTACCTTTGTTAGTTCCAATTGATTCTCATAGTTTCCATGTTTGTCCTGGTAATACATTTTTCATACTGTCTAGTATGAGGTGGAGAATCTAAAAGTCACCTGTGATTAGTTCTCACAGAGACCTGTTTCCAATATCTCAAAACAAATCTCACATTTTCTGCCAATTTTTGTACTATTCTCACTTTCTTCACCAAACAGCAGTTGTTAAAATGCTAAAAGGGAGCATGAAGATATTAAATTATGAAGAGAGTCACTGCAGTTACGAGGTATAGGAGAGTAGCTACATAGATAGGATTGACTTGTATATTGTAATGCCAGGGACTACCACTAAATTAATGGAATCACAAGAAGACTACTAGCAGTTTAATAAATCTAAAGAATTTTCTAGAAGCCATAGGCACTCTCTCAGAAATAAGTAGGTATTTTTGTACTCCAGAGTCCATGTTTGTTTAGATTAGCACCAAACAAGGTGATCAAAAAGGGAAAGGCAGAGTGATTTGTGTTACATACTTCTCTAAAAGTATCATATACCCAAGAAGGTAGCATTGGCAAAATTAGAAATAAGTGCCAATTTAAGTCCAAGGAAGAAGAGGCAATGGCAGAAATGCAGGCAGATACACTGCTCTGTCTCTTGAATGACATATTTAAATTTTTTGAAGCATTAGAGGTACTGGCATAAAATCTGTAGTTGGGCAATAATAATCCACATGACAGAAGTATATAAGGGGAAAGGAAAGGCATTCCCACATAAGAAACATTTTTAAATAAAAGTGTTCACTGGGTACCATTTTGAATAGATGTGGACAGAATGGACAGCTTTGTCTTGCCCCTGATCTTAGTGGAACTGTTTAAATTTCTCTCCATTTACATTGATTTTTGGCTACAAGCTTGCTGTATATTGCTTTTAATGTGTTTAGGTATGTTCTTGTATTCCTGACCACACTAACATTTTTACCATGAAGGGGTGTTGGTTTTTATCAAATGCTATGTCAGCATCTAATAAGATAGGTCATTTGGGCTTTTCTTTGTTTGATTGTTTGTTTATTTGTTTTTTCTTCAGTTTGTATGTGTGATGGACTACACTGGTGGATTTTGTAGGAGCTTGGTGAATCCTATGAAAGAGGGAGGGAGCATCGAAGAAGCCAGAGGAATCAAGGACATCACAGAAAACCTACAGAATCAACTAACCTAGACCCATAGAGGCTTACTGAGACTGAGCTGGTAGCCAGAGAGCATGTTTGAGAGGAACCTAGGCCCTCTGCACATACTTAACAGTTGTACAGCTGAGTTTTCATATGGCAACTCCTAAAGAGGGGACTGAGGCTGTCTCTGACTCTGTTTCCTGCCTTTGGATCCCTTTCTCCTAACTGGGCTGCTTTGTCTGTCCTCAGTAGAAGAAGATGCACCTTGCCTTACTGAACTTGAGATGCCAAGGTGGGCTGATAGCCTTGAAAGGCCTCCTCTTTTCTGAGTAGAAGAGGAGGAGGCAGGGGACAGGGGTAGCAACAGCCAGCAGAGGAGTAGGAAGAAGCTGCAATTGGGATGCAAGTGAAGTAAACACGTAATAAAAATTGTAATGCAAAAGAAATTCAACAATAAAATATATATCTACCAATCTAATCAGAATATATATTTTTCTTTTGGGTATTTCCCATGGAGTCTTAATTTATTTTACTATAGGATGCAGTACAATGCTGTGATAAGTGCCAACATATTATAAACATTTTGTATTCTCTTTGCTGGCCCATAGAGGACTCTAATTTCATGACATGTCAACTACATATCGTTAATTTTACCTACTTATATGGCAGTGAAATTTTTTAAGAGGTGCCAGTGTTACGATACTGAGGACTGCCACCGTGGGCTCTTTCCAACTTTCAGAATGATGTCATTGAAAGTGGAATTGAGCAAAGATGTCAAAGCATCTGTTGGGACCTTTCTCCCAGAGCTCCAGCCCTGTGTGCTATATTTCTTCCCTGATCTAATTGCTCTTTTCTTTTGTACATTATTTTATAACACATTTTTATTACCTCTGAGGAAATGGCATCTTTATAAGAAATGGGAAACTTCCATCTAGGAAAGGAAATAGGTTTTTATGTTTTTCCATTCTGCACTTGTTAATATTTTAAACCTGGTGGATATGGAGTCACCATAGAAACAAACATCTGGGCGTGTCTGTGAGTCACTACACAGGGTGAACTACAGTTGAGAAGAATCACCATATATGTTAGCAGCATCTTTCCTGGGCCATGGATGTGGACTAACACATGAGCTCAGTGCCATAGTTCGCTTCTCCTTGCCTCCCGACTGTGGATGTGACGTGTTAACTGACCCCTCTTCCTGCCACCACACCTTGCCCTCTACAGAGGACTGTACCTTCAAACTAAATAAACCCTATCTTCCTTATGTTTGGCACAAACGAGAAAGTTAATGCAAAGCCTTCCTTAATATTTCAAAGGATTGGAATTGCTTCTCTTCATTTTTTTCTCATATCCAGTTAATACACACTTAAGTTTCTACGGACATGGATTTACTCACTTTAAGCTACTATTTGATAGCC
The DNA here is from genome assembly GCA_019843965.1 of Rhynchomys soricoides. Taxonomy (NCBI): domain Eukaryota; kingdom Metazoa; phylum Chordata; class Mammalia; order Rodentia; family Muridae; genus Rhynchomys; species Rhynchomys soricoides. The sequence continues at coordinate 2,893,913 of JADRCH010000288.1, read as the reverse complement.
TCTATGCATTTCACTGGTTTTTTGGAATGTGCTGCTTTGCTTTGCTTTGTTTTGCTTTGTTATTTTGATAAAATATATCTCTTCTGTGATATTGAGAGTAGGAAGCTGTAGGTTTGGTCAAAACCATGAGGCTCTGTAAATAGAGAGGTTGGGACAGAGTATAAGACTTATGAGAACACGGATGAAATCTGAATAGCACTGTAATGTGCTGGCTGTGAGTCCTTGGACACTTCCCTTCATGTATTTTCCTAAGTTCCTCATCAATAAATCTAATGTAATAATGTAACTAAAAGTGGTTGTTTATAAAGCTTAACCTGGTTATTTAAATAACCAAGGCCATTTGAGATATAAAATACAGCTTCAAATTTATTGCAATTTTGGTGTTTTTATATAGCATATTTGGCTCATAACAGTCTGTTATAAATGATATCATAAACATCTCTTCCCATGCCTACTTTCATCCCAGAAAAGGTCTATCGCTTTTCTTTCTTTATACACACACCCCACCACCACACCCACACACACACACCCCCCACACACATGCAAAATCTTTCACATATATTTTTACTTTCTTTACCTTGAGGCCTAGAAAGAAGGAAATAAGTCAGAGAAGATTATATATCATTGTATTTATACTTAACATTGTACAAACAAATACATTATTAGTATCTCCTTTTGACTGTCATACTCTGATTTTGAGACTTACTTTATCTCACTATATGTAACTTCAATGTACCTAGAGCAATTGCTTATGTTAACTACAAAATAAAAGGGAGTGCTGGACTTGTGGCTCAGTGGTGCTCTTTCAGGAGACCCACTGTTGAGTTCCCAGCATACACACAATGGCTCACAAACTTGTAACTCTAGTTACAGGGATTCTGAGGCTCTCTGCCTTCTGAGAGCACAAGGCAGATTGATAGTAGACAGATATACATGCAGGCAACACATAAAAACAGAATAAATACAAGTACATATTTTAAAAATCTAAAAAAAATCCAAAACAAAAAAGAACAAAAAAAAAAAAAAAAAGAAAAACTCACTCTTAATCAGACATTACATTTAACAATGATTGATATTCTAAATTTTTATCCTAATTTTTATTATGGTTTTAATTTCTGTAGTTATAAATAAAGTTGAAACATTGTCTTTCTCATTGGAATGAAATATTTATGGTTTTAATTTTGATATAGTTATTATGAGATCACAGTTGTTTCGATGTGTGATGTTTATAAGTTCATGGAATTTTTCAAACCTCTAATTGCACATTTGATTTTTTCCTGATTCACTAATCATTTAGGAGAACACTTTCCATTCAGTGGCACTTAGTATAATTTTTTTATAAACTTCGATACTTAATTTCATTTATAAGACATTTTTATTCAAGAATGAAATGAATTTCAACTTTCAGAATATTTGTTATATAAGATATTTTTCATGGGGAGGTGCAAAGCAACAAATACACACACACACACACACACACACACACACACACACACACACACAGTTGGATGTCTATTCACCCCTGAAAGGGAACCCACTACTGACCAAAGTAATGATTGTACCAAAGTCCACTTTGGTAGATCAATGAGTTTTTATTTTATTTTTGTGGACATGATTATGGCTAAGGGTGACTTTTAAGAGAAGTGGTAACTTCAAAAGCAGTTTTATGACTGAAAAGTCCACCCCAGCATAGGTGAGGACCCTGGAAATCCATAATTCTGAAGCACACTACACAACTCACAAGCAGCTCTACAAGTCCCAGAAACATGTTCTCTGCAACAATACTGCTGAACTTCCCTCTGCCTAGCAGTTGTTGCTTCTGTATCCCTGGGGAGTGGGCCTTCAAGAACCTTTCAAGTTTTTGCTTTCCTAGACATGTGACAGTATTTTTATGTAGTGAGCCTCCCCAGTCCATCCTGAAGGGAATATTTCAATTCAGAGGGAACTCCTACACAACAATATTTCCTACTGATAAATAATATTCACAATGTTTGTTGTTGCTATTGTTTATGGCTGGATTGTGAATTCATTGAATTATCACAATACAGCCAGTCATTTTCAAATGAACATTTCCTTCTTCTCAATCTTACGTAATTACTAGCAACACTACACTCACAGGAACACTTAAGTCATTTCCCATATGTGTGAGAAAATATGTAGCATAATTCCCTACAATAAAAACTGCTGGTCAAGGGCTAGCCATGGTTGTCAATAATGGTGGGTGTTCTACTTCTCTTTGACTTTGGAGATCAGAATGAAGATGGTGATAATAATAAACATAGGTTGGAAGATGCAGATGAAAATATTATCTTCCACTCTAGACTGTAAACACATAATTCATGGAAAAGAAGAAAAAGTTCTCTATCATAGAAAGCAAACAGATGGCTCCAGAATGATTCTAAGTGAGTGTATGACTCTTTAAATAGCATCAAATGGGTCGTGAAGGAGGAGCCAGACTCCTCTGGGGCTTCTATTTCACACAGGGGTTGATAGGTTTGGGTGGGGTGCTGTTTTTTTCCTTTATAGGACACTAATTTCTTTTGGGCAGAAAAGACAAAAGAAACACTCGAAGACCTAGGGACATAGCTTTCAAACATTTTAACATGCGTTTTTGTGTAGATTTCTCTCCTTGGGCCTGAGTTCTCATAAGTTATATTTTCCCAGAAAATGTTCTCTTTTTTTGTTGTTTTTTAATGAAGTTTCCATAAAAATAAGAGGTATATGAGCTCCTTTCAGTTTTCCATTTCTGTGAGATATCACTTTTACCTCTTCTTGTTTGCATACTTTTATTTTTTGACCTATTATCTGTGGTAATTAAATAAAAAATTAATTTCCTAAACAGTCAACTACTCTGAATCTTTACTTCTTTAAGGAATGGATATCTGACCCTATGCTAAACAATTATATCACAATTTTACTTCTTTAATTTTGTAAGATTTTTTTATTTATGTGTATGAATCTGTGTTTTATGTGTGCATACCATAAGTGCATGTGTTCATGGAGGCCAGAGGAGGGTGTGCATAGATCTTTTGGAGCTGTAGATAGCAGCAGCTATGAACCAACCAGTACAGGTTCTGGGATTCAAGCATGCATCTTTTGGAAAAAACAGTAAATTGTTTTTAACCTGTCCAACCCCAACATTTACCTCTGTTTCTTTCTTTCTTTCATTTGTTCATTCATTCTTTCTTTCTCTCTTTCTTCCTTTCTGTTAATCTATTTATATGAGACATTGAATTCATGCTCATTTTGGCATTTTCTTGCAAGCATTTGGGTGATTTAATTTTTTATAGTATTGCTTTAAGTGCATGTAATATGATTTTATGCATTTAATATACAATTTACTCTTATTTTACAACTTAAAGGTAAGTTGCTAATCTATGAAATAATAGGAAGAGACAAAATTTAGCAGTTATCTATATTCTTAGTCTTCTTTTTTCAATAAATAAATGCAATTTAATGTGTTTATAAAGAGTCAACATATGGATAGCCATGAACTGGAAATACATAAGACACAAAATACAACAATTTAAAACTAAGCATAATCTCCCCAACTCTAGATATCCTCACAAGTTAAAGTGATTGTTTTTCCTTCCAAGAAACAGGTGCACTGAAATAAATGTCTCTCTGGGCACACAGTGTTTTAAAATTATAAGAAGATTTTATGACCTACATGTCTTGATCTTTACAGATCAGAACCTGCAATCCTACTTCACACTTTTGAATAGATGTATATTTTAATGAGTGGTTGTAACGAACTTGTCTTATATGTAAATAAATATTAGAAGATTAGATAGTGTCACAAATTCTTCCTTTCTCTTTTATATTTAGTAAAAGGAAATAAGAAAAAAAGGTAAGGTCAGGGTAACTTCTCTGTAGTGTTTTAGGCATTTTCTGATGCTTTTAGAATTTCTTTTTATCATTAACAAAACATTGTTTAAGAAGGAGCCTTTCCTTTTAAATTTCAAATTGTAAAGATATCTTGGAATTTTAGTGATGGATAATACTAACTTATCTATAATTAAATGATTATCTGTACATTTGCATTATCAGAATATTTGAAGTCTCACTTTCCCTTGTGAAATGACCCTTACTAACTCATTAATTCTTGCAACACCAACAAGGGCACTGAGAAGTAGCTTTGTGTTTTGTTTGTCTGTTTGATTAGTTGGTTTGGTTTTGTTGTTTTTTGTTTGTTGGTTGGTTTGTTTTTTATCTTGCTTGATTTTTAATAGAGACTTCATATGCTATTATATATAATCGTTCTTAATGATTTTTATACATGAAAAATGATTGGCCTTCTACTATTTCTTCTAGTATATAGGGCATGTAGTTCCTAATGAGTTTTTTTTTCCCATTGTACTTTGCTTTTCGTTCCATTTATTTTATTTTATTTTTATACTTTATTTACATTTCAAATGTTTCCCCCTTTCCAGATCTCTCCTTTGGAACCTCCCTACTCCCTCCCACCTCCTCCTGCCTCTATGAGGGTATTTCCCCACCCACTCACCCACTCTTGTCTTGCCTCATTGGCATTCCCCTATACTGGGGCATCTAAGCCTCAGGTCCAAGGGCCCCTCTCCTCCCCCGGATGGCTAACAAGACCCTCTTCTGCTGCATATGTGGCCAGCACCATGGGTCCCTCCATGTGTATTCTTTGGTTGGTGATCCAGTCTCTGGGAGCATTGGGAGGTCAGGCCAGTTGTCACTGTTGCTCCCTCCATGAAGCTGCTAACTCTCTCAGCTCCTTCACACCCTTCTCCAACTCCTCCATCTGGGACCTCACGCTCAGCTCAATGGTTGCTGTGAAGTGATTCTGGGGACTCAGAACTTATGGGCTAATAACTACTTATCAGTGAGTACATACCGTGTTCATTCTTTTGTGGCTGAGTTACCTCGCTCAGGATGATATTTTCAAGTTTTATTCATTTGCTTGCAAATTTCATGAAGTCATTGTTTTTAATAGCTTAAAAGTATCCCATTGTGTAAATGTACTGCATTTTCTGTATCTATTCCTCTGTTGAGGGACATCTGGGTTGTTTCCAGCTTCTGACTATTATAAATACGGATGCTATGAACATAGGGGAGCATGTGTCTTTATTACCTGTTGGAGCATCTTCTAGGTATATGCCCAGGAGTGGAATAGCTGCTTCCTCAGGTAGTATTATGGTCATTTTTCTGAGGATCTGCAAAACTGATTTCTGGAGAGGTTGTATCAGCTTGCAATCCCACCAGCAATGGAGGAGTGTTTCTCATTCTCCTCATCCTCGACAACATCTGCTGTCACCTGAGATTTTGATCTTAGCCATTCTGACTGGTATGAGGTAGAATCTCAGGGTTGTTTTGATTTGCATTTCCCTAATGACTAAGGATGTTGAACATTTCTTTAGGTGCTTCTCGGCCATTCAAGATTCCTCAGTTGAAAATTCTCTGTTTAGCTCTGTTCCCCATTATTTGATAGGGTTGTTCGGATCTCTGGAGTCTAACTTCTTGAGTTCTTTGTATAAATTGGATGTTAGCCCTCTATCGGAAGTAGGATTGGTAAAGATCTTTTCCCAATCTGCTGGTTGCCGTTTTGTCCTATTTAGAGTGTCCTTTGCCTTACAGAAGCTTTGTAATTTCATGAGGTCTCATTTGTCAATTTTTAGAGCATAAGCCATTGGTGTTCTTTTCAGGAACTTTTCCCCCTGTGCCCATGTGTTCAAGACTTTTCCCTACTTTCTCTTCTATTAGATTAAGTGTATCTGGTTTTATGTGGAGGTCCTTGATCCACTTGTAGTTGACCTTTGTACAGGGAGATAGGAATGGATCAATGTGAATTTTTCTACATGTCGACAACCTGTTGAACCAGCACCATTTGTTGAAGATGCTGTCTTTTTTCCACTGGATGGTTTTAGCTCCTTTGTCGAAGATCAAGTGACCATAAGTGTTTGGGTTCATTTCTGGGTCTTCAATTCTATTCCATTGATCTACCTGCCTGTCATGCAGTTTTTATCACTACTGCTCTGTAGTACAGCTTGAGGTCAGGGAGGATGATTCCCCTCAGAAGTCCTTTTATTGTTGACAATAGTTTTTGCTATCCTGGGTTTTTGTTATTCCATATGAATTTGAGAATTGCTCTTTCTAAGTCTATGAAGAATTGAGTTGGGATTTTGATGGGGATTGCATTGAATCTGTAGATTGCTTTGAGCAGGATGGCCATTTTAACTATATTAATCGTATATTAAGATCTTTCCATCTTCTGAGGTCTTCTTCAATTTCTTTCTTCAGAGACTTGAAGTTCTTGTTATGCAGATCTTTCACTTGTTTAGTTAGAGTCACACCAAGATACTTTATATTGTTTGAGAAAATTATGAAGGGTGTCATTTCCCTAATTTCTTTCTCAGTGTGTTTATCCTTCAAGTATTGGAAGGCTACTGATTTACTTGAGTTAATTTTGTATCCAGCCACTTTGCTGAAGGTGTTTATCAGCTGTAGCATATCTCTGGTGGAGTTCTTTGGGTCACTTAACTATACAATCATATCATCTGCAAATAGTGATATTTTGATTTCTTCCTTTCCAATTTTTGTCCTTTGACCTCCTTTTGTTGTCTGATTACTTTAGCTAAAAAATCAAGTACTATATTGAATAGATAGGGAGAGAGAGAGGGCAGCCTTGTCTAGTCCCTGATTTTAGTGGGATTGCTTCAAGTTTCTCTTTATTTATTTTGATGTTGGCCACTGGTTTCCTGTATATTGCTTTTGTTGTGTTTAGGTATAGTCCTTGAATTCCTAATCTTTCCAAGACTTTTATCATGAAGGGATTTTGAATTTTGTCACATGCTTTTTCAGCATCTAATGAAATGACCATGTAGGGGTTTTTTGGTTTGTTTGTTAGCTTGTTTGAGTTTGTTTATGTAGTGGATTACATTGATGGTTTTCAGGATATTGAACCATCCCTACATCCTTGGGATGAAGCCTATTTGATCATGGTGAATGATCGTTTTGATGTGTTCTTGGATTCAGTTTGCAAGAATTTTATTGAATATTTTTGTATCAATATTCATAAAGAAAATTGATCTGAAGTTTTCTTTTACTGTTGGGTCTTTGTGAGGTTTTGGTATCAGTGTAACTGTGGCCTCACAGAATGAATTGGATAGTGTTCCTTCTGTTTTCTATTTTGTGGAATAGATTGAAGAGTATTGGTATTAGGTTGTATTTGAAGGTCTGATAGAATTCTGCACTGAACCCATCTGGTCCTGGGCTTTTTTGGATGGGAGACTTTTAATGACTACCTCTATTTCTTTAGGTGTTATGTTGCTGTTTAGATCGTTCATCTGATCCTGACTTAAACTGTGGTATTTGGTATCTGTCTAGAAACTTGTCCATTTCATCTAGATTTTCCAATTTTGTCAAGTATAGGCTTTTGTAGTGGGATCTGATGATTTTTTGAATTTCCTCAGAATCTGTTGTTATATCTCCCTTTTCATTTCTAATTTTGTTAATTTGGATACTGTCTCTGTGCCCTTTGGTTAGTCTGGCTAAGGGTTGATCTATTTTGTTGATTTTCTCAAAGAAATAGCTAATGGCTTTGTTGATTCTTTGTATAGTTCTTTTACTTTCTACTGGGTTGTTACACCCCTTAATTTGATTATTTCCTGCCTTCTACTCCTATTGGGTGTATTAGCTTCTTTTTGTTCTAGAGTGTTCAGGTGTGCGGTTAAGCTGTTAGTGTATGCTCTTTGCAGTTTCTTTTTGGAGGCAATCAGAGCTATGAGTTTTCCTCTTAACACTGCTTTCATTGTGTCCCATAGGTTTGGGTATGTTGTACTTTCATTTTCATTAAATTCTAGGAAGTCTTTAATTACTTTCTTTATTTCTTTCTTGTCCAAGTTATCATTGAGTAGAGTGTTGTTCAGCTTCCATATGTATGTGGGATTTCTGTTGTTGTTGTTGTTGCCATTGAAGAGCAGCCTTAATCAGTAGTGATCTGATGGGAGGCATGGAATTATTTCAATCTTCTTATATCTCTTGAGGTTTGTTTTGTGACCAATTATATGGTCAGTTTTGGAGAAGATACCATGAGGTCCGGAAAAGAAGGTATATTCCTTTGATTTAGGATGTTCTATAGATATCTGTTTAATCCATTTGGTTTATAACATCTGTTATTTTCACTGTGTTTCTTTTTAGTTTGTGATTTCAAGGTCTGTCCATTGATGATAGTGGGGTATTGAAGTCTCCCACTATTATTGTGTGAGGTGCAATGTGTGCTTTGAGCTTTAGCAAAGTTTCTTTTATGAATGTGGGTACCTTTGGATTCAGGGCATAGATGTTCAGAATTGAGAGTTCTTCTCTGTAGATTTTTCCTTTGATGAGTATGAAGTGTCCTTCCTTATCTTTTTTTATGACTTTTGGTTGAAAGTTGATTTTATCCGATATTAGAATGGCTACTCCAGCCCTTTTCTTGGGACTATTTGCCTAGAAAATTGTTTTGAGCCCTTTAGTATGAGGTAGTGTTTGTCTTTAACACACAGGTGCATTTCCCGGATGCAGCAAAATGCTGGGTCTTGTTTATGGATCCAGTCTGTCAATCTATGTCTTTTTATTGGAGAATTGAGTCCCTTGATGTTAAGAGATATTAGGGAATAGTTATTGTTTCTTCCTGTTATTTTTGATGTTATTTTTATGTCTGTGTGGCTATCTTCTTTTGAGTTTGTTGAAAGATTACTTTCTTGCTTTTTCTAGGGTGTTGTTTCTCTCCTTAAATTGGTGTTTTCCATCTATTATTCTTTGTAGGTGTGGGTTTGTGGAAACATACTGTGCAAAATTGGTTTTGTCATAGAATATTTTGCTTTCACCATCTATGATTATTGAGAGTTTTGCTGGGTATAGCAGCCTGGACTAGCATTTGTGTTCACTTAGAGTCTGTATGTGATCTGCCCAGGATCTTCTAGATTTCATGGTCTCTGGTGAGAAGTCTGGTGTAATTCTGATAGGTCTGCCTTTATATGTTACTTGCCCTTTTTCTCTTACTGCTTTTAATATTCTTTCCTTATTTTGTATATTTGGTGTTTTGACTCTAATGTGACAGAAAGAATTTCTTTTCTGGTCCAATCTATTTGGAGTTCTGTAGGCTTCTTGTATATCTATGTTCATCACTTTCTTTTGGTTAGGGAAGTTTTCTTCTATAATTTTGTTGAAGATATTCACTGGTCCTTTAAGATGGGAATCTTCACTCTCTTCTATACCTATTATCCTCAGGTTCTGTCTTCTCATTGTATCCTGGATATCCTGTATGTTTTGAGTTAGGAGCCCTTTGCATTTTGTGTTTTCTTTGACAGTTATATCAATGTTTTCTATGGTATCTCTCATACCTGAGATTCTCTCTTCTATCTCTTGTATTCTGTTGGTGATACTTGCATCTATGACTCCTGATCTCTTTCCTAGGTTTTCTAACTCCAGGATTCTCTCCCTTTGTGATATCTTTATTGTTTCTATTTCTATTTTTAGTTCCTGGATGGTTTTGTTCATTTCCTTCGTCTGTTTGATTGTGTTTTCCTGTAATTCTTTAAGGGATTTTTTTGTTTCCTCTTTAAGGGCTTCTAGTTGTTTAACTGTGTTCTCTTGTATTTCTTTAAAGCAGTTATTTATTTCCTTCTTAAAATCTTCTATCATCCTCATGAGATGTGATTTTAAATCTGAGTCTTGCTTTTCTGGTGTGTTGGGGTATCCAGAGCTTGCTGTGGTGGGAGAGTTGGGTTCTGTTGATGCCAAGTAGCCTTGGTTTCTGTTCCTTATGTTCTTGCCCTTGCCTTTCACCATCTGGTTATCTCTGGTGTTAGCTGGTCTTACTCTCTCTGATTGTGGCTTGTCTTTACTGCAAGACTAAGTGTCAATACTCCTTGAAGACCAGTTCTCTCTGAAAGGAGTTTGGGTTTGGAGAGCTGTGGTACAGGGTCAGCTCTGGGGTGCAGACAGAAACCAGAAGGTTCTAGTCCTCAGTTGTCCCTTGTTTCCTGTGTCCTGATGGCTCTGAAGGGTCCTTCTTGATCCAGTGAATTTAAACAGAAGTTGTGGTCTTGCCCATGCTTGAAGGTGTGTAAACACTCCTGGGATACCAGCTCTCTCCTGGCACTATTTGTACATGGAGCCCTGTGTCACAGGATCTGCTTCCTGGTCACTGAAATAAACCAGAAGACCACTCCTCAGCCCCTGTGTCCTGGGGATTCCAGGTGGGTCCGTGTGAGTAGTCAGGCTTACCCACACTCCTGGGAGTCTAGCTTTCTCCCAGCACTATTTGGCTATGGAGCCTTGGTGGTCCAGGCAGAGGTCTCCAACCACAGATGGAAATCAGAAGGCTCCTTCTCCAGGCTGTTCCTGAGTCCCTGTGTCCCAAGGATTCCGGATGAGTCCTGCCGAGCAGTACTGTTCCTCTTACCCCTTCTCATGGACTTTTCCACTGTCCTGGAAAGCTAGCTTTCTCCCAGCACTATTAGGCTATGGAGCCCTGGTGGCCCAGGCCGAGGTCTCCCACCACAGATGGAAATTGGAAGCCCCCAAAGAGTTCTAATACATCTTCATATAGCTCATGCTCCAAGAACCCGTATGAGAAGATGCTATATCCTGTTGCCCCACCTTTGGGTCTTTTCTTTCCAGGGAGTTGACTTACAATCCAGTTTTAACACTGTCACAAGCAACAAGGAGACATCCCAATCAAAGAAACTATAGCACACTAACCAGTAGGAAAAACGTGTGAAGAGAATGTCAGTTGTACAAATCAGAGCATGCTTTCTCTGATTACAGGCTGGAGTACGTATAGTTTAGAATAGTGGCAGAGCAGAAAGGTGATTGAAATGTTTCCTCTTTGGGCCAGAGCTTAATCATTGTTAGGGGTAGCCATGAACAGATATGTTAAAGAATATCAGGTAATGGTAAACATGGCCTTGATTGCCATTATAGGGCATTGATGAATTTGGAGAGGAATGAATCTAGAGAGTAGTACTTTAGTTCTAGAAACCAGATCACTGTAGTCTCAGAATTGCAACAGTTCATCTGAAATGGAGGAGCGTTACAAAGTGGCAAGATTCTGGTTAATGGGCTGGTATAAAAAAGAAGAGAAATTTCCTTTTGAATTTTAATTTTTTTTTATTAAATATTTCTAGCATCCAGTTGCCATTAATGAAGTTGCTTGCTTAGTTTAATCATCGGCAATTTAGTGTGATAGTCTAGAGCATTGTTTCTCAATCTGTGGGTCATAACTCTTGCATAATAGATACCTAACATTATGCGTGATGATACCTAACAATGGAAAATTTACAATTATGAAGTAGCAACAAAATAATTTCATGGTTGGGGCTCACCAGAACGCGAAGAACTGCATTAAACGGTCACAGCATTAGGAAGGTTGAGACCCACAGATGTAAAGAATCAGTTTTGGTGATGTTGTTCCAGCTCTCCTTTCCCAAAGCCTCACCGAAGAAATCTGTCACATATGCAAGGCAGGAAGATGGGGAAATGAACATTTTTGGTGATATGGAACAGGATCAAGCTTCACTGTTTCATTTTGTAAGTTCTTAGTCTGGTTTGATAGATAAAAAAGTTTAAAGGCAGGCTCAGATGGAAGCTTGGAGGCAGTGTTATTGGAGTTAAGGGTAAAACCCAGCAGGACAGGCAATCTGTAAATATGGCCACTGCCATGGTGAGGGAGACAGACTGGAGGACCAGCAAAATGCCAGGCTTCTGAGTTGATGGTCAAAAAGCAGCAGGCTCAGCAATAGAGGTCTGCAAGCAGCAACATGGGGTAGTAGTCTTCAAAGGCCCATTGAGAATATCCAGATTGTGAAGGCAAGTGGGATTGGTATTTTGTCTGATATGCAAAATGGCAAGACAGAGGGAAAACAAAAGTTCAGTTCTGAGGTCAGACTTAGAGAAGTGGGTAGCTCCAGCAGTAAGTAAAGTGCATAGAAGTAGGGCTGGCTGAGTTAAACGAATATCCTGTTAAGGGGATATTCCTCAAAGCTTCACAATATGTCATAAAGTATATTTGATTTCATGATATGTGGTCTCCTATCCAAGTGATTGACAGCTCCTTTGGAGTAACTCTTAAGGAGGGGACAGAAATATATTTTTATAATCTAATATTCTTTTAGGAAATTGTTGTACTTAAGCACAAAGGTAGAATTCTTATCCCAAACTTTTTACCAATAATACTATGAAATGATAGATTAAAGAGAATTAAAGAAAAATAAAACATAAAACCTGGAGCTAAGGAGATGGCTAGTTTAATAAACACACAAGTAAGATCGCCTGAGCAAGGATACCCAGAACCCACATAAAACTGTCTAGTACATGGGAGCATGTCTGTAATCCCAGCATCTTAGGATAAGATAGAAGGCAGAGACAAATGAGTCCTCCAAAGATCTGAGCCAACTCTCCTGTCCAATTGAAGGAGAGGTGAAGGCAAAGTCAGAGATTATTTTTGTTTTCCATATATGTTTCATGGCTTTTACACAGACACGCAGACACAGACAGACAGACAGACAGACATACAGAGAGAGAGAGAGAGAGAGAGAGAGAGAGAGAGAGAGAGAGAAAAGCAAATACATAAGAAGCTATGCTTTACCAGGAAATAGCTCTCTGATAGAAAACTTCAGCCTTACTCCATTTCAATGATATTTTAAATTTAAAAGGTGTAATTATGGTACTTTCTTCCTATTTTTACATAGTATTTAAAATTTTAAATGGGTAACTGTGATATTTTATCTTTTAAAATTAATGTGTTACCAAGGAAATGAGAGGCAAGTTCTAAAGCTTACCATGAAAAAGGAGCCCATCCTATAAGAATAGTAATTAGCTAACTACTTATATAGCAATATGATCGATCACCATTTCTGACTGGTTAGATATGACTGGATATTTCTATTTACACATACACACACACACACTCTCACTCACACAGTTTCTGTTAGTATTATTATAGTAAACAAATATATCAGCATTGAAAAATGTGAATAAGAAATGATCCACTAAAGAATTAAAATTTAAATATTGAATTTTTTGCTATTGTAGCTAAACCATCAAATTCAAAACAGCATTGGAAAAGTTTGCCAGTTTCACAGTGTGTTTTACAAAGAAAAATGCTGAAACATATTTTTGAACCAATTTAAAATTCCTTTCCGTCTTTACCTTCAAGAGCAACACAAGTCAGTGTTTCACTTCGACACTGTTTACATTTAAACATTCTTAAGTGGCAATTTCTGCAGTTTATCGGAAGCAAGGCCATGTGAAGTATCTACTTCAAAGCAAAATTTAATAGAACACTTGTCACCACAGCAGGAAAAAAGAAGCAAAAATTTAAGAAAACATATTAAAAAGTCATTTTTCAGCATTCATTTCCTTAGATGCTCAGGAAGTGCAATGTAAACAACCAACTATATACAGACATTTTAAATCCAGGCCTTGGAAGTCTGCACAATCAGAAAAGAGCAATTATTACTTCAGGGAGAACAGGACAGAGGAACTTATTTAAAAAAAACAAAAAACAAACAAACAAACAAACAGCTTACTACTGAATCAACATCACATTTCTCAAGCAAACTGTTATGGGATGCAATATTCATAAGTGAGCTAAGCTGAGCTGAAACCTGAGAGAGCCAAGGGTCCAGAAAGAGGATGAGATTTCAGGAGTGCATTCTGACCTCACAATGCCAAGGGAGTGTGGTTAGTTCAATTACAATGAAGGTCAACTTCCACTGAACTCTTGTGACTTTATTTCCTTTTACATTTGTATTTTCTTGAATGCACATATGAAACAACATACAAAAGATAGTTTGTCTCTCTCTCCTTTTTTCTCCTCCTTTTCCCCCCTCCTTCTTCCTCCCCCTCTCCCTGCCCCTTCCCCTCTTACTCCCAGTCCTCCCCCTCCCACTCTATCCCCCCCCTTTCTCTTCCTCTCCCTCCCCCTCCCTTCTTATTGTATCAAATTTTCTAACACTTTAAAAATAAACATTTCAGTCCTTTTCCCTCACCCATTACCAGATCAGGTTCCCTTCTTACAGAGCCCTCACAAAAAGGGACCTATCATGACTTCCCTCTGAAAGACCCATCAGCTGAAAGATTCAGATGAAGGTATTTACACCCAACAATGGACAGAAGATGCTGACCCCTGTGGATGAATTAGGGAAAAGCTGTCAGAAGCTGAGGAGGAGGGTGACCCTGTAGGAGGACCTGCAGTCTCAATTAACCTGGACCCCTGAGATCTCTCAAATACTGGACCACCAATCAGGCAGCATACATCAGCTGGTATGAGGACCCCAATACATATACAGCAGAGCGCTGCAGGGTCTGATTGTCAGAGAAGATACACCTAACCCTCAAGAGCCTGGAGGCCCCAGGGGGTTTAAAGGTCTGGTGGTGGGGGGAGTAGCAGAGACAAGCTTGTGAGACAGGGAGGAGGTATGGGATATGGAACAGTTGGAGGGTGGACAGGGAGAGGAATAAAATCTGGAGTGTATATAAATAAATAAAGAAAAAGAAAAAGAAAAAAATAAACATTTCACTTTCTTTCCTTTTTATTGTAATTATTATTTGCCAAGATTAATTAAGAATAGAAATGTGGATATCCTGTGCATTTAATAGGTCCAGACACGTATGCAAATCATGTTTTTAAAATATATTTTTGGAAATCTACTATATCAGTGACAAGGGAACCCCAGCTATTTAGGCCTGCTTTGTTATAAATAAATCTTTCTGAAAAAGTGTATTACTCAAAACTAATATTATATATTCAGGTGATAGTTTCAACACGAATCATCCTAAAATGTTCATGCTTTATGAGCAGATGTAACAGACAAGTACATCTTTGATCAGTGATTATTGTGTGTCCCAAGGAAAGCTGTCAAAGAGATTTTAAGAATCCAGAGAGATAGTGGAATTAAGAGAGTGGGTGGCTGTGAAGTAAGTTTTAGAAGGAAATATCTGAGTGAAATCAGCCTTCTGATATCCTGGGGACAGCAATGAAGAAAATAGGAACTGAAGACAAGAAGACATCAGTGTCACATCAGATGAAGTAGAGGGTGCTGGAGTAGAGCTGATGAATTGACTTCCCTGCTTCATCAAGTTTTAAAGTGGAATCGACAGCATCTCTAGGAGTTTCAGAAAAGGCCCATTTGGAAAGAAGAGTAATTCAATCAGAGAATAGCAAGGTTCTGTCATTCCCAAACAGCAGTACCTAGGCGACATAAAGGTTCATTGCAATAGTGACATCATCACCTCCAGATCAGCTCTGCCTCTGAAATGTTAATTTTAAACTCATTCACTATGAAACATGACCCCTATTTCGTTTTCATCCCATTTTTGGTGTTGATCTTGATCTGTATCTTAAGTGTAAGGAGATGTCTAGTGCACATCTACATGTTGAAATCTTATTTTCAAAGCAAGCAACCCAAATCTAAGCATCCTTTAAAAATAAATCTTTTCTTTTCTGCTTTCCATCATTTATGCTGTATTTCTAGACAAATCATTAGAGTTTTCTTTCTTTTCTCTTATATTATTCTTAGAGATATTATCTTGTAATAATAATATCCTTAATATTTTTTTCTTACATCTTTGATCCTTATAAAATTATGTACCCCTTTGGTACACTAAATCTAAGAGGCAAGTCTCAAATATCCATTACAGTTCTTAAGTTTTCTAGGACCACTTAATTCTGATCACTAAATCTTCCTTAAATATGATCTTCTGTGACAATAAATTTTGTTCAAATCCTACCTTTGTGGTTTGGTTACTGTTTTACCCAAACTAATTGATAAATTCCTTTTTTTTTTTTCCCCTGCTTCTTTTTAAAATACATTATTCTTCAGGAATTATCCAAGTACCTCTTTTTCTATGTAATTTTTTTTTTCCATTTCTCTTGTGATACCTCATCCATCACCAGGACTTTCAATAAATATCTCAAAGAAAATCATACCCACCCACATCAGTTGCTCTTTGCCAGCCCTCTCTCTTTTCATTCAGATAAAAATGCCAATTTCCATTTGAGTTATCTCATTGTCATTTAAAATTATTATCTTTCTTATTTGGATCATTCAATCCTGGAGGGAAGGGAGATGCTCACTGAGTCATGTGAAAATCACAAGAAACATACAAAGCTTGGGAAGCTAATGAATACCATAAGAATGAAGAGGACACTCCTTAGGTATAAATGATAAGCATTCACTCAGGGAATTGGTTGTCATGTGATGCAGTTGCCTGATTGCTGCTCAGAAGACCCCAGGGATGCTGAATGAACTGTCACTCGGTGATTTATAGGCTTTTCAGTAAAACAGATGTTTCTGTCACTTAAGATCTCATAATTCACAACAAACTCAGTGTTTTCCCATCGTGAACTACAAAGAACAGAAATATTGTGAGGACAAGTCAGGCAAGAATATCAACACTGGTCAGTAAACCATGCTTTTCATTTTGAGCTGTCAATCTCAATGAAAGCTTTCCAAATTTCTACTCATATGCTAATGAAAAGCCTTTCCCAACATCTGAAATGGAAACTCCATTACTAATTTCTCTGTTGCTATAATAAAACCCCATAATCAAGGCAACTTACAGAACAAAGAGGTTATTTAGACTTATGGTTTCAGAGGGTTCCATCCTTGATGCTCTGTTATTTATTCCAATACAGGTACAAAGAATACCTCAAGAACTCTCAGAAAGAAGGACTGACACCTGCCTGGAAGAGATGTTATACTGTCATCCCCTCAATGCCAATTACAGTCAAGGATGATAGGATACTCTCCTAGACTTATCACTCCCATGCCAAGACTGATCCAGAACAGGACTGGAAATGAACTGTCTCACCTGGACCATATCTACTCTACAAGCTAAGACTATTACAAAAGGACTCCTGGATATTACTTCTTTTCTATTCTTTCACTCCCTTCTCTTTCCACAGTGGGAAAGTCCTGAGAGATTAACTGGATTGAAAAATCATATAAACCCATATTAAGAACTTATCGTATGAAACACTTGAACCTTTCCACTATGGAAGCTATAATTTACCTTCGGACAGGCTTTTGTAGTGAAGGCAGTGCCTTTTTCTTTTTCTTTTTTACTTTTATTTATTTGTTTTATATATATGATGAGTACATGAGTACACCGCAACTGTCTTCCAACACACCAGAAGAGGGAATCAGATCCTATTACAGATGGTTGTGTGCTGGGAATTGAACTTAGGACTTCTGTAAGAGCAGTCACTGTTCCTAACCACTTAGCCATCTCTCCAGCCCCATGTAGTGGACAGTGACTTTTAACATTCCATATTATGGTGAGGGTGTTGAAAAGACAGACTTCCACATCTGTCCAGGTAAACTGCAAGATGAAGCAATGGCCCCAAATAAAAGGTCACAGTGCAACCATATCAAAATAAACTTCTGAATCAAGGTGGGTATGTATGGATATTGCCACCTATGAATTGGGCCCAAGCGATACAACCTTTCTTTTTGTATGGAGGAGAACAAGAGGGACTGCTCCAATCCTGACACTAATAATCCTGAGTACTTGCAAGTATACCACCTGTTACATTTTGTTTGGATTGTTAGATCCACCCGGGGAATCAGACTATATGCAACTAGGGAGGACTGGGAGGACTCATGCCCATTTGGGGATGGACTCCATTTACCATCTAAACAGACTATATTAACTACATTAAACTCTTTTTTCCCCAACCTATTGTCCGATGGCCCAATAGATAAGCCTGCGGCTGCTTCCATACTCCTCTTCCTCCTCCTCCTCCTCCTCCTCCTCCTCCTCCTCCTCCTCCTCCTCTTCCTCCTCTTCCTGCTCCTCCTCCTCTTTTTTCTCTTCCTGCTCCTCTGCCTCCTCTGTTTTCTTCACAAGATCTGAAAGCTTTACCAATCTCTGGGGTTATAACTGACCCTACTAAGGAAATCTCTGCCTCACCAGATCTGTTAATAAGCTTTGGCAAATGCACCACCTCCAAATTACATCCAGCCTGAGCTGGCCCAAGACTACTGGATCTGTTTAAAAGCCTGACCCTCCTTCTATGTGGTTTGAAAGACAAAATTCCAGTGACTGTGTCTTCTAACCAGTATGCTTGTCAGCTCCTAGAAACCACTGTGGTGTTGAAGAACATAGTGGAAATGCTTCCTATCTTGTCATTGCAAATTACTCCCTTGCTAATTCTTCTTGCTCTGCCTCTTATAATGCTAGTCTCAAGACTACTCTTAACCCAGAAGCTTATTTTTCTCCCATTGAAATATTGTTTATCTGTACCACAGGTTTCAGTGACTGTATGACCTCAAAACATCTGTCTAATAATCTAGTTTTATGTATAGTTGTTCATGTACAACTGTATGCTTATTTAAGGCAAAAAGAGCCTAATTTTTATTCTCTTTTGGGCTGCCTCTCATGTAGTACAGGAGAGCTGACACTCTTCTTGTTCCAATGATGGTAGGAATGGGTATGACAGTGACTACTGCCTTGAGTACTGTTGTCCAGACAAGAGGAGAAATAGGCCTACAACAGATAAGTCATCAGATAGATGCAGACATTAGATACCTACAGCTCTCCATCAATATGCACCATATCGAGGTAGATTATCTGAATGAAGCAGTCCTCCAAAGCTGCCCAGATTTTGACTTAGTTTTTGGGTCTCAGGGAAGACGTTGTGTGATTCTAGGTGAGGCTTGCTGCTTCTATCCTAACAAATCAGGACTTTACAAATGGTTAGAGATAAATTAAATAAGAGACAATAGGAGTATTTTAAGATTACCATAAAATGTTTGATTGGAACCCATGGCTCACAATTCTCCCTGCCCTGGTGAATCCTAATTTGCCTCTTTTATTGGACTTGCTATAGGGATACATATAGTAAATTTCTATTTAAAGTTCATAAGACAAAATAAATAAATAAATAAATAAAAACCTCAGTTAAGATAATGATTCTCAGGACCCAATATTTACCCCTTATCCAAGATCAAAGATTTAAAAGTAACTAAAGAAATAGAGAGAGAAATGACTGAAGGAGCTGAAGAGGTTTGCATCCCATAGGAAGAACAACAATAGCAACTACCCAGACCTCCCAAAACTCCCAGGGACTAAACCACCAACTAAAGAGCACACCTGGAGGAACCCATGACTCTAGCTGTACATGTAGCAGAGGATGGCCTTGTCAAACACCAAGGAGAGTCCCTTGGTCCTGGGAAGGCTGGATGCCCCAGTGTAGGGGAATGCCAGGGCCGGAAGGTGGGAGTGGGTGAATGAGAGGAGGGGCACCCTCATAGAAGCAGGTGGAGGGAGGAAGGGATAGAGTTTTCCAGAGTAGAAACCGGAAAAGGGGAAAACATTTGAAATGTAAATATCCAATAGAAAGGGAAAATATTCCATTTTATGAATACCTTTTAGAATAAGCTAATGTTTCAAAGTAATTTAAAATTTCCTGTATCTGGGTTAAACTCTGGCTTAAATAAAAGTACTAATTAACTGGTTTGTCAAAAAGAATGAAAGAAAGAAAGAAAGAAAGAAAGAGAGAAAGAAGGAGAGAGAAAGAAAGACAGAAAAAAGAGAGAAAGAGAGAGACAAAGACAGAGAGAGACAGAGAGAGAAAAGAAATGACTAAGGTAACACCATCTCGTCCAACTCTATTTTGTGTCTGCCCAAACACTTCTCAGTCCTTTACCCTCAACAGCCAAATCCCAATGCTGTTAGAACTATCTGTGACTCTGCCCACGGTCTGGATAGATATATTAACCAAAATAATTTGTGTTTGTGCAAACTTATATATAAAACTAAAATAACTAAAAAGAACTGTAAATCAAAATAATTGTCATGTAGATCTGGAAAATATTGCTGAGCATTGCAGGAAAGTAGATGTTACTAGGCATTCCAGATCCCTCATTAATATAACCCTATGAGTAGAAATATAATTGTGGGTTTGTCTTTAAAATACTAAACCCCTGATCTTAGAAAAAAGAGAATTTTCACAGGCAACAGCTAAGAAAGCAGCCCTACTCCACTTTAAGATCAGTAGTTGCTTTGAGACTTTAGCTAAGTGTCTGTTTCACAGAATTGGGCTGGACCCTACCCTGTACCACAAGTTGCTCTGATCCAGATGTTCCAGGAATATTTCCTTAACTGTTTTGTAACTGCCTGGTCTTGCTTCTGTATTCATAACTGCTTGCAAATCCCCTCCCTCCCTCATGCTTGCTCTTGCCCTATAAAAAGAGTATCAGAAATTAGCTCAGAGCTTACCTCTTAGACTCCACTTTATGAAGGATAACTACCAGGAGGCTTCATGTACATAAGTGAAACTAATTTGTCCACAATCTAGGTCAATAGTTTTTCTCCTCATATCACTGGGATTAACATTTAGAGGTCCCAACAAGATTAAGACTCCTATCCAATTTCTGAATTCCTACCCTTAAGGCTCTAGGACTGGAACACCTATCCCAACAAGTATGAATCTTAAAGCTATTCCAAGGTCCCAGAATGTGCTTTCAGTTTGGAAAACTGTAAGAATGAATGACCAAAACACCAAGCACCTGTCTTAGGAGGACTCTGTAAACAAATCATACTTTTCTTTCTATGACATCTGTCCTGGTTCTGAAAGCCCTCATTTTTTTCTCTATGACATCTGTTTTTGGTTCTGTTGGGATCCAATCTGGGAACAATGAGGTATCTAACGAGACACATCAACTGCTGCCCAAGAGACTAGGAAAATGTTACACAGCCCACCTAGTTCTTAGCCATCTATGTCTTATCTTGTGTTTTGTATGTCTCTTTTATTCAGGGCACTAGAGAGACATTATACTGACAGCCTGGATCTTGGATTATGCAGCTGACATAGAAATCAGGCATCCCACAAATGTATGAATGAAGGTAACCACTGCATATTTTGTTCATGATTGGTCTCCTTTGAATGCATGGATGTTCTGTATTTTGTATTTATTGATGTCTTTTTTGCTATCTCCATTCTTTATGTGTTTCTGTGCCACTGTTATTTTTTTTTTCAGTTAAAGGTAGATGAGGGAATTGGACCAAGCAAGCAAGGAAGAGAATGAAGGAGCCAAGACAACTGTGAAGGACATTGTGCCAGTGCATCTCTCAGCTCAGACCTCTGTCTATAGCCAGGGCTCTTGCTAAAGCTCTAGACACTGTTGTTCCTTCTTGCCTGACCAGGATGGGTGATGTGAGCATTCCACCTCCCCTTCATCTCTACCAGGAGCATCTTTGTGTACTCCTTCTTGCCCAGGGCCAGATCCACAACCACCAGTTGCCTCTGTTGCTGTGGCCACTGATACCTCTTACAGTGGCTGTTTTGATGTCCTTGGGTCAGAATTTCTGATCTCTGAGATTTTTGGTCACTGGATTCAGTTTAATAGAGATTCAGATGTCTTGAAGCATAGATAATATCAACATATTCTTTTCTAATATACTTATTTATGATAACCTGGCTCTGGGGTTGGATATGGTTCTACTACCTCTAAACTCAAGCAGGCTTGTTTAAAAGTTTCCACCAAACTGATTTTGTAATATAGAAAAGGGGAGTAAAACGAAACAGCCAAAAGATCAAAGAGTTGGCTTTACTTAACAGCCTAAAACTTGTGCTAAGGTATTAACATTTTCTCAATATTTATAAGACTATTACAGAAAGTTTCCATACCTCAAAATTTGCAAGTTTATTGGACATGGTTTAAAAAGTCTGTAACAAACAAGTTAACTTCAATCCTGTAAAACAGCAGGTTGATAGTTAAAAATCTATACATGAGGTAATCTGAAAGGAATGTTTGTCTGATGGGCTCACTTTGGAATAACAACCTTCTGGTTTGATTCCATCTTGGCTAATGGCCCTCATCAGGATGGAGGTAACCACATGGCTGGTAGCCATCTTTACTAAGGTTAGAGCATGTAAGTGCCATGTGACTTCACAACCACGTTGATTAAAGGTGACCATGAGGAGGCCAAATAAGTCTCCGAGATATGTTGTACTAGGATGG
This sequence comes from Rhynchomys soricoides, assembly GCA_019843965.1. NCBI lineage: Eukaryota > Metazoa > Chordata > Mammalia > Rodentia > Muridae > Rhynchomys > Rhynchomys soricoides. The sequence continues at coordinate 2,871,930 of JADRCH010000288.1, read as the reverse complement.
ATCTTTGTATAATTATTGTCCAAAAAAACAAAACCATAAAAACCAGATTTATGAAATATAGAGTTTAAAAACAATGTGTGTTTAGTAAGATATTAAAGCTGTACCTCCATGTGTTTTCTATGACAAAGTACCTCATGCTGGCAGTCTAACTTTGTAATGTAAGAGTTACCCAGGGGGTATTGGTTTTAAAGGCATGAAAGGGTCATGGAAAGCAGCTCAGTCTTGGCACTGCTTTGCAAGACAGGAGTTCCTGAAGGGAGCCCAGAAAAATGTGTTGATGAAAATACAATCCAGTCCATTAAGGGAGCCCTGCAGTTAGGGAGATGCCAGTGCTGTATTATGTCCACCAAGGAAAGCAGGCACAGTGGAATGGAGCCAGCGGGAGCCTAGAGGAAAGGCTATGTATGCTGCTGAGGATGGATCCAGAGATTTAATGAGGGGCCCTTAGAGAAGTCCAGAGTATCATGAAAGAATCCCAGATACTGAGTGTTGAGTTGTTTAACCTTTTGGAGTTTGGTCTTGCCTTGTCCAGATCTTAGGTATATGTGCAGTTTCTTCCCTCTTAAAGAAAACTACATGTGTAATTTAGTTTTGATATTAAAGAAGCCTACAGTTGAAAGATTTTAGTTTCTTAAAGGAAAATTTGTCATTTCTTTCTTTCTTTCTTTTGTTTTTGGATTTTTCGAGACAGGGTTTCTCTATGTAGCCCTGGCTGTCCTAGAACTCACTCTGTACACCAGGCTGGCCTCGAACTCGGAAATCTGCCTGCCTCTGCCTCCCAAGTGCTGGGATTAAAGGTGTGCACCACCACTGCCCGGCTGAATTCATTTCTTATATAAAATCAGGATTCACTTTTTTCCAAAGCTGCTAGGTCTCCTGTTAAGAAAAGAGGCAGATATAGACTTTGCCTTTCTGGTAGACTCTGAAAGATATAAACTAATAGAACAGGTTTCAATATAACTTTTAACTATTCCTTTATTTAAAGGAATGTGTTTTGCAATGAGTTCACTCAGTAGTCAACTATTTGTGTCTCATGGCAAATAATTGGAAAAAAAGAAAAGGTTTGGAAAGTTATATAAATTACGAGGGCCTGAGGAAGTGCTTTAAGGTGTGTAACTGTAAGATGTACAGGTCTGAGGATGTGAAATCAAGTATCTGTAAAGGTGTAAGACAGTGCTTTAAAGTGCATAAATGCAAGTTGGAAAGGTCTAGAAAGTATGTGAAAAGTAAGAAAAGGTGTACATTTCTTTCCTTCTCATCATGTAATTATTATATTGAGACTTCTAAAGTTCACAGCTTTAATATTAACAAATGGAATTCTGGTATGGTATTAATATAACCCCAGTAAAGCACTGACTTCATCATAATTACAAGTTCAAAATTTTGAATTTCCTTTGGTTGTCTTCTAAGTATAGACTTAAAAGTGCTTCCCATTGTGCTGAAAACCTCTCTGTGTAATCTATATATTTCTAGCCCTCTGGACAAAGAAACAAATGTGAATGCCTTTCAAGTCAAAATCACTTTTAGATCTGCAAGTTTTTAGTATGACTCAAAGAAGTGATCACTCAAAGATGTGCAAAATCTGTATATTCCCTTCTATCCTTAAAAACAATTAAATCAGATTTAAAATCTCTATCCTTTAATTATCTGGTGGCTAGAGGCAGGCAGCTTTATTGTTTGCTTCTCACTGTCTCCTCTTAGCAGGCAGTGGCCCTTGTAAATCCCTGCTGGTGGCTGTGTCCCTTTGTTCTATTTTTGCCCTGTTGGAACCACCTGATTCAGTTCTGCTCATTGAAAAAATCAGTTCTCTTCCCCCTCCTAGACTTATATCGTGTGTGTCTGTGTGTGTGTGTGTGTGTGTGTGTGTGTGTATGTGTGTGTGTGTGTGTGTGTGTGTGTGTGTGTGTGTGTGTGTGTTATATCCCAGAATCTCAAAATCATTCTGGGATACAATGTTGGGGCCATCTGTTGCACGAGTTTTGGCTGCCCACTTTGTGTTCTTTGCCAGGCGCAGGTGCACAGCTGCCCAGGAGCTATCTCAGATGTGCAAATAGAAAATACACACACACACACACACACACACACACACACACACAAACACTAGTTATTCTTAAAATGCCTTAGCTAACTCAATGACTGGACACTCCTAATCCTTCCCCTACTTCCCCAGACCCAGTCAGGAAAGTGACCACCGTAGGCCACTTATCTGGAAACTCACATGGCTAGTTAGCCTTATCTCCTATGCCACTGAGTCCCTTTCTCCTCTCTCCCAAGTCTGTTTCTCCCTGCATCCTGCCCGTGTAACTTCCTTGCTCAACCATTGGCTACTGGCAACTTTATTGATAGAACACAAACCAACTGAGGGCAAGGACCTTCAGCGTCAGTAAATACAGATTTCTGATCAAGCATTGGAACCACATCCCTACAGAAAAGGAGGCAATAAGCACACACAAAATGTTTAGAAAATATCTATCTAATTAGTGCCACAAATAAGTTATATAAAGGGGGGTAGATTTTTGTTCCAAATAAGATATGTAGAATAAAAAGAATAAATATACAAATGAAAAATCAGAAAACACAATGCCATTTCTTAAACAAAAGCATACAATTTGGGCTGGGTGAATTACTCTTCAATCCATACTTGGCAAACTAGAATATTTGTATCTTTATAACCATTAGAGTCTATGATAGTCAACTTCCAAAGACAATATTCCTCCCATTCATCTCTAATATCCCTTGATGTCCTGGCTTTTGTGTACATTATCATTGAGACCATGCATTTTCCATGACTACATTCATGCCAACTTTTCTGAAGCTTCTCCTCTGAGCAGGAATCATGTCATAACTCATGCTGGACACATTCTTTATTGGCCTTTTGTCAATATTTAAAAATAGAATTTGCATGTAAATGTCAGATGTAAGTGTCAGAGCTGACTTGAAATGTTCTTCTAATATATAACAAAGGATTACATTTAAGATAAGATATGCTTTTGTCACTTTAATGTCATAATGATATGGATGTGCTTTTGGATAATTTAAGATTTCTTTTCTCTTAGATCTGTGAGAACAAAAGAAAAGGCAAAGCTCTGAGGTTCTGGTCTTGAGATCATGACAGTCCCTGAGGAGACAAAAACTTGAGGTGTTTTCCACCATGATTCTCTTGATGTTTCTGTCATTATATTAAAGATATATGGTTGTGAAATCTATCCCTCAATAGCAAAATTCTTTTCTTTTTTTAACAATATTGAATCAACTTTTGCATCAGTTTTTAAACAAGTCTTTATTCCAAAATCACCATTTAAAAGAAAACTTTGTTCAAACCTTCTGAAACATCATAAGGCTTCTCTGGTCCATCATCATGAAACTGTTATCCTGCTTAAATGTCCTCGTAAGCAATTTCTGGACTCATTATGAGCTGAACTGTTATTCATCTATTTACACAACTGAAATGAAGATACTTTGCTTTTGTAGTATGTAATTTCCATTTTGTATTATGCATTTTCCATGATCCATCTCAATATTTAATTGCTTTTTTGCTTCTTTATTTATTACTGATTTTCTTTGCTATTTTTTATGGGACATTGTTGTATCCTTCATAAAGATACTTATTTTCTTATAAAGGCATTTAGGACATATTTCCCTCTACCAGACTTACAATCCAACTTTCCCCCATGACCTCCTATCCTTAGACTGCAGCATTCTCCTATATAACTTCATATTTTATGTTAAAAATAGCATATTAAGCTGGGCAGTGGTGGCACACGCCTTTAATCCCAACACTTGGGAGGCAAAGGCAGGAGGATTTCTGAGTTCCAGGCCAACCTGGTCTACAGAGTGAGTTCCAAGACAGCCGGGGCTACACAGAGAAACCCTGTCTTTCAAAAAAAAAAAAAAAAAAGAAAAGAAAAGAAAAGAAAGAAAGAAAAGAAAAATAGCATATTAATAAATTCTTTGAATCTACAAATAAAGGGAAACATGAAACATTTTTTCTTGTGGAGCCTGACTTATTGTGTTGAACATGATAATAAATTCTATGTATGTTCATTTTCTTGCAAAAAGGCATGTTTCATTCTTCATAGCTAAAGTATATATATATCTTATCCATTTTTCTGTTGGTGAACATGTAATTTGGTCCACTGTAGTGAGTAGTACTACACTAAAAATGGTATGCAAATATTTCTATGATGTACTGATTGGAAGTATTTTGGAAATCAGTAGTAGTATCACCAAGTCATATGGTTCATTTATTTGTGATTTTTTTTTTCTAAGAAATTTTCATTGTAACTTCAATCCACAGTAGCTGGGCTAATTTGCATGCCCACTATGTACAAAGGTTTCCCTTTGTCTACATGTTATTTGCTGTTATTTGTTTTCTTAATGGCTGACTTGACTGACAGGAGATTGAGTACCAATGTAATTTTAACTTGAATTTCCCTGATGCTAGCAATGTTGAACATTTTTCATGCTTATTATACTGCCCTGCTTATGTTTTTCTTTATCTTTCAATAGCTATCTGCTTATTTCATTAGCCAGTGCATTATTGATGGAACTGCTTGATTTCTTATTTATTTTTGAGTTATTTTCTTTGGAATGTTCTAAATATTTATTGTCTGCTGAAAGTTTAGCCACAAAGATTTCTTCCTGGTTTGTAGACTGTCTCTTCACTCAATTCAATGTGTCCTTTACTTTGTCGAAACTTTTGAACTTTTAAAATTAAATTGCTGAAATTAAACTGCGCAATTGCTTGCCTAATTTCCCGAGTTATTGTAATTGTCTTCAGGAGGCCTGTTCTTATGGCTGTAGTATTTAAATTTAATATGCACATGATGTGTGTATCTGTGTACATAGTGTGTGTATCTGTGGAGAAGAGAGGCAATTGTATGCCATAGTATACCTGTGAAGGTCAGAGAACAATATTGGATAGACATCCTCACCTTTCTTTTCTTTCTTTCGTTTTTTTTTTGTTTTTTGTTTTTTTTTTTTTTTTTTTTTTTTTTTTTTGAGACAGGGTTTCTCTGTATAGCCCTGGCTGTCCTGGAACTCACTCTGTAGACCAGGCGGGCCTCAAACTCAGAAATCTTCCTGTCTCTGCCTACCAAGTGCTAGGATTAAAGATGTGTGCCAACACTGTCCGGCACCTTTCAGTTTTTATTTCTTATACCAGCCTTAACATGGGTACTCTTTGCTCTACCTCTTGTTTCACAACAGGAGTATCGGATGTGAGATGCACACTACCATGCCCAGCTATAAATGGGTTCTGGTGATTTGGACCAAAATCTTCATGATTATGTGGCCAGGGCTTTACCTACTGAGCTATATGCCTGTATATTGAGATATTTTCCTTTTTCCTGTAAGAATTTCAGAATCTAGGGTCTTTTAAACCCTTTAATCAATTTGGAATTCATTTTTTGTACATGGAAAGAAGTAAAGATCTAGTTTCATCTTGTACATGTGGATATACATTTTTTTTTCCTTAAAGAGGCTGCCTTTCAGACAATTTGATATAGTTCTGTGTTATATCTGAGTACTTTTCTGTATTTCATTAATCTTCAGGTCTGATGCTTTTCAGCCAGTGCCATGCTGATTTTATTAACGTGGCTCAATAGTATAAATTGAAATCTGATATGATGAGACCTCCAAAAGACGTTCCTTTTGCTCAGCATTGAGTTAAAAATGTATGCAAGCCAAAGTTATGTTTTAAGTTTTAATTACTGTACCTAAGAAATCTACAAAGCAAAAATACCTCTAATGTATAAGCTGCTTGTCTAAGGAGAGATACTTCTTGAAACACTAGAGGTTGTGATTACATAAGATAAGGAGCCTCGTGTTTTCACTCCCCTAAACAAGTTTAGTTGGCCCAATTGAACCAGATGTGCTTGTTCACAAATAGGCAGGATGTAGACCTGCCAGAAATACATCAGGATGTATGTGTGGGCTGTTTTGACATAGTCAGGAGGTCCACAGGCAGGAAGTAAGTCAGGATATATGCTTGTTTCTGGTTGGACTGATGGGAAATATGTAGCCTATGGGTTGGCCTTTATAAGCCTCTGCAAAATATGACTCATTGTTGGGGTTTAGTCTGCTGCTGTGTATTGTATGCTAAATTTTATATCCTAAGGTCTAGGCCTATGAGTGACTTCTCATATTTACAAGCTTCTGTTGCACAGACCTTATTTCTTGATTTAAAACTATTAGTTAAATAAATTTGACTACAACCAGTTATTGGATTCATTAGAGGTAGGTGGGTTTGTAGTGATCTGGTTCAAGGATAGATAAGAGAGGAGAAGGAAGAATGGGAGAGAGAGAGGAGGAAGTGGCCTTGAAGGGAGATGCACTATGAGCACATGGCCAGGAGAAACAGCAAGTATCTGGTGTACACAGCTAGGGAGGTAACCAGACCATCAGTTAGAAGAGTAGATTAGGGGTTACTCTCAATAATTGTCAAAGTCAGATAAGATAAGCATAGTCTGAGTCTCATTTATTTGTAAGCTATTCAGGGATAAGCACAAAGTAGTTCGACTACAACTCGACTACAACCATTTTCTAAGAACTTCAGGATGAAACTGGCCAGAGTTCATAATCCTGCCAAGGATTTACTTAAACTTTGCTTCAAAGTTGGCTCAAAATTGTAGTAGAGTAGAAGTCTTATTCTTGCCCAGTGGCAACAGTTGTACTGTGGCTTGTGGGTTCTGGGAACCAACCTCAGGTCCTCTGCAAGGACTCTGCTAATCCGTATCTCCAGCCCCATGTAACTTCTGACTGTGTTTTCATTTCTATCATACTAATCTAATAATCCATGTGGATGAGAGGTTTTTGCATCTTCCATTCTTTTGCTTTATATAGTCTTCATTGGCCTGGAACTCACTATGTATGTGGGATCGTCCACAATGTTGCATGGATTTTACATGTTTCCTAGGTTGAGTAACAAATGAGTAGACAATTCTTTCAATCTTAAGAACTAAAAATGTACATTAACAGTTTATCCTCCAAGATAAGAAAGGAAAAGGAATTTGAGAAAAAATAAAACAATTTCCAAGGTTAAGGATATAAAGCTTGAATAATTCTAAAATGTACCCAAAGAAGTAAAGTCTGGTCTATTTAACATGAAGAAAGTACACTGTTTTGATTAAATATATTGATTGTTCCTCAGTATCATAGCACTGGGAAACAAGAGCTGGTAGAGTTTGGGTTCTTTAAGCTTTTCTCCCTTGGATACCATTATTTTGTATTACTATAGAAATGGGCACCTCAAATAAGGATAAGTTCTAACTTCTCCTGTACCCCATCTGCCTCTTTGCTCTTCTGCCTTAGCATGATGCACCAAGAAGAGCCTCACCAGATGATGGTCAGCTAAATTTGAACTTCCAAGAACCTATGAGGCAATACAATTTTACTCAGTAAGTATCACCTAGTACATGACATTCTTTTCTAGCAATAAATAGATGATTAAAACATGTCACAGTAAAAAACATGATAAACAAAGTATTTACTACTGCAGAGAGAGAGAGGTACTGAACAAAGATTCCTCTGGGCTTCAGGTCTACAAAGAAACTTGCAAAAAAAGTGTGAAAACCTTTGAGAAATACAAAAATATGAAGACTGTTTGTGTCATCATAGTATATTATTGATAAAACTTCTGGGAATCAATTAGAAATTATAACAGTAAAACATAAACAAGCTCAAGTTCTGGCTAGCCAGGCTGGTGTCCACATAATGCAGAGTAGATTCATGCTCTTTGTTAGATACAGTGTCATTTGTTTTCTTTTTAACATTGTCCACAAGAGTTCTCCTAGTGTTCAGCTTAAAGAAACAGAGAAACTCACAATGTAAGGGCAAACTCTGTCTACATCTAAAGATAAGGTATCAGTTAACAAAGAGATGTAAGCATGAAATTGTCAAATGGAAATGCTAGAGAAAAAAATCTTTGATGGGTTGAACTGAACTTTAAGTGTAGGTAAGAAGGAAATCAGTACAACTGAGAACTGTATAAAATTCATTCGATATGGAATGCAAACAGGTAAAAAGAAATTATGTGTTAGAATGCAGGGTGTGTGGGCGTGAGCCAGAGCAGAGAATATGGTCTGTTTAATGGTCTGAATGTACACATACAAGTAACACCATTTTCAAAAAAAAAAAGCAAAATTAGAAACAATGGAAAGAAAAATACTTAAGAACATAGTGCCTGGGTACTTCAAAATAATTCACAATGACATATTTAAGAAAATGGGTGAATTTTAAACCAGACTAATGGAAAGGTAGCATGCAGTCACATATATAAATACAACTAGAGTCAACTACAGAGAGCCAAAGAGTCATTCTTTATGATAGCTAGAGAGAAGGAAATAATATGCAAATTGGTGCAAGACATCCAGAGAGCCAACTGAAATACCAATTCTGGTTTACTCGTTAGAAATAGTGCAAGCCAAAATAATGTAGTAGAATCTGATAAAATATGAAATTTTATCTCCAGTGAAATTATCTGTGAAAGTAAATAATGATTATCAAATTGAAAAGACCTGGATTCACTTAGGAGACAAGCGCCAAAACACTTATGAGGGACTCTTTGGATGAGGTTAGCCTCTGGGCATGCCTTTGGTGATTATCTTGATTAGGTTAATCGAAGTGGGAAGCCTCATTTTAGAGAAGTGTAGCCTCATGCTCGCTTGGGACTTCATCTGAGTTAAAAGGAGGATGTGAAGTGAGCAGAAATAGTTCTGCTAAGGATGAGAAACATTTTTAATATACAAAGAAGGTAGCAGTAAACATGTTTATAATGTTTTTGGAAATTTCTTATAAATAACAGCAAACACATGTCTATTGCACCATTCCCAATTTATTCTATCATTGTCCAGGTAAAATGGAAACATATACTTCCCAAAGTAGATATCCAAAAGTATTAATAAGATTTATAAATGTGATAGTAAAATCAAGAAGTCAGATGTTATCATTAGGTTAAAAAGAAGATTATATAATTAATAACAAGTGCTTCTTACCCATAAAATTTATGAACAACTTTTATGCTCATTAGGTACATAAACCAAAGGAAGTCATAATCGTGAGTGAATACTCTGTTATTCCAGTTATGTCAAGGCCCAAAGGAGGCAAAGAGTGCATATTGTAATACAGATCAAAACAGAAGCTGCCTGTTGACTTCATAGATATGAATGACACACAAAAGCATCGAAGTGATAATATGCTCCTGTAAATAGTTGATGCCTGAATGCCACTTACTCATAAAATTTTAATAAGCATTATAAACTCTTTATGAGTTGGAATTAATAATCTTTTATTTGGTCTATAATTTGTAAATATTTTCTACCATTTGGTATGCTTTCTTTAATTTTATTGGTACTATAGTTTAATGAACCAAGAATTTAAAAGTCAGTTGAAATCAGAAATGTGTGTGAACTGTATTGTTTCTAAAATAGTTTTAGCTGTATCAAGTCCTTTGAAATTACATGTCAATAAGAAAAGGGAGGGGTCTGATTCTGCAAAACATGTTATTAAATATTACTAGGGCTTCCAATGAATTTGTATGTTGTTTCAGCTATATTGGCTTATAGCAATGAATTGATAAACCAGGAATGCCCTAGCTTATCTATTTTCATTTTTTGTCTGGCATTGTTTTATGGTTGCATGCAAACAACTATTTCACTTTGAGTAGGTTAGTTTCTATATAGTTCCTTCTTTTATGGTACACTCTAAATAGATGATTTTTTTTTTAATTGTAATAGAGTCAAGTCTCATCCACTCAAACCACATTTTTTGTTCCCTCTCTTCTCTCCACATCCACTCTCCTGTTTCCTCTTCAGAAAACTTCAGGCCTTCAAGAGACGACAGCCAAAAAAGACCAAACAAGATACAATAAGACAGGGGGAAAAAAATCTCTCATATGGAGGCTGGACAATGCAACTAATCAAGAAGAAAAGAGTCTCAAAAGCAAGCGAGAGTCAGAGATACACCCCCTCCCACCGTTAGTAGTCTCAAAAATCTAATAAAGCTCACAATAACATATACAAAGAGGACCTGGTACAGACCCATTTCATCCCCATTCTTGCCTTCACAGTCTAAGTGAGTTCATGTAAGCCTGGCTTAGATGATTTAATGAACCCTGTTTTCCCAATGCTATCCATCCCTTCTGACCCCTACAGTATTTTTCTCCCCTAATTCCTCAGGGTTCTGCAGTGTCTGATGGGAAAGACCCAGTGGAGATCCCCAATTTAGACTTTTCAATTTAGACTCTCTCTCTGCATAATGTCTGGAAGTGGGTCTCTGAACCTACTCCCATTTGCTGTCAGAGGAATCCGACCTGATGATGACTAGACAAGGCATCATTCTATGAGTATAGCAGAATATCAATAGGAATGATATTGCTGATTATTTTTCTTGCTACTGTGTTTGGATCTACCCTAGATCTCTAGGTTCTTCATTCTTTGCTTTGTGGTTATCCAGGTAGTATAGGACATGTGCTCCCTCTCTTGGCATGGGCCTCAAGCTAAACCAGACATTGATTCCCCAAGTTCTGTGCCACCATTGCCCCAGCACATCCTACAATCATGACAGATTGTAGGTGGAGGGCTCTCTTGCTGGATTGGTGTCCAGGTTTCTCTTTTGTAGTCTGGAAAGTTGCTTCTCATTCAAAAGAAACTAGAATGTAGACATGAAGGTGCAAAGCCCACACCTCTCTATGTTCAATAAGTTGTGTAAATGTTGGCCTTAGAGATGGGGTCCGACTGTACATTTTCAGAGAGCAACTTTATATTCTGGCATCAACCTGGGTTCTTTAGGGATCTCCGCAGGACCTCCTTGGCCATAACTTAATAGAATGAAATCTAATTCAACCATTGAAAGACTTGCCTACCTACAAAACATGGCCAGTATAGACTCTGTATTCTCTGTTACTAGGAATCCTCATGAGGGTCAACCTCATTGAATCCAGGAAGTGTCCATTGTACTAGATTTCCACACTCCTCTCAAATGACTCCCAATTACAGATGTCTCTCCCTGCACTTTCTCTACACTTCCACCCCCTTCCTCTGATCCCTCCTACTCCCATCCCCACCCATTCCCAATCTGCCTGCATAATCTTTTCTATGTCTCCTTCCCAGGGAGAACCATACTTCCTTCCTGTATTTTCTTACCTAACTTCTCTAAATCTGGGGATTGTAGCTTGATGGTCATTTGCTTGACAGCTAATATCCATTTATAAGTGTCCTTCGAAGTCTGGGTTACCTAACTCAGGATGATTGCTTTATTTCTAGTTTCATCCATTTGCCTGTATTCTTAATGATGTCATTTTTTAAAAATCACAATGTAATACTCAATTTTGTAAATGTACCACATTTTCTTCATTCATTCTTCAGTTGAGGGACATCTAGGTTGTATCAAGTTTCTGTCTACTATGAATAAAGCTTCAGTGAACATTGAATTGAATGAGAGTTCTTGTGGTATGGTGGAATATCCATTGGATATATGCCTAAGAATTGCATACCTAGGTCTTGAGGTAGATCAATTCCCAGTTGTTTGATGAACTACCATATTGATTTCCATAGTGATTGTACACGTTTGCACTCTGACCAGCAATGGAAGCAAGTTTCCTTGCTCCACATCTTTGCCAGCATGAGCTGTCATTTGTTCTTAATTGTTTCTATTCTGACAGGGGTAAAATGAAATCTCAGAGTAGTTTTAATTTGTGTTTCCCTGATGACTAAGGATGTTGTAAGTTTCTTTATATGGTTTTTAGTTATTTGAGATTCCTCTATTGAGGATTATTTGCTTAGCTCTGCTCCCCATTTTAATAGGATTATTTGCTTTTTAATCTCCATAGCATGGGAGATCTTGCTATCTTCTGATATCTTCTTCAAATTCTTTCTTCAAAGACTGGAAATTTTATCATACACATCTTTCACTTGTTTGGTTAGAGTTACCCAAAATACTTATTTTTAATTTGAGGTTATTTTGAAGGGTCTTGTTTCCTTGATATCTTTCTCAGTCCATTTGTCATTTGATTAGAGGAGGACTTCTGCTTTTTTTTTTAAAGTTAATCTTGTATCTAGTCACTTTGCTGAGAGTGTTTTTAAACTGCAGGTGTTCCCTAATAAAATGTTTAGGGTCACTTATGTATACCATCATATTATCTTTAAATAACAATATTTTGACTTCTTTCTTTCCAATTTGTAAATGCTTGATGCCCTCCAGTTGTCTTATTGTTCTATCAAAAACTTCAAGGACTATATCGAACACATATAAAGAAAATGAACAACCTTATCTTGTTCCTGATTTTAAGGGAATTGCGCTGTTTCTCTACATTTAATTTGATGCTGGCTATAGGGTTGCTGTAAATTGCCTATGTTATGTTTAGGTATTTCTTTTTTGTCCCTACTGATTTTGTCAAAGCTTTTGTATAAGATGATTATGTGTTTTTTTTTTT
>JADRCH010000288.1:2839377-2859490 GCA_019843965.1 Rhynchomys soricoides | reverse complement strand
TTTTCGGGCATCAATGGGAGGAGAGGCCCTTGGTCCTGTAAAGGCTAGATGCTCCAGTGTAGGGGAATTCGAGGGCAGGAGCAGGAGTGGGTGGGTGGGTGAGTGGGGAAACACCCTCATAGAAGCAGGGGGAAGTTGTTTTGGATAAGAGGTTTCAGGGGGTACTGGGAAAGGGAATAACATTTGAAATGTAAATAAAGAAAATATCCAGTAAAAATGTTTTAAATGCATTTTTACCATAAATACACATCTATATTTATATCAATGAGTAAGCTACTTAATAAAAGACAGGTCAAAATTTAGAAATATTGGGAAACTTTTTGGTATCATAAATGGTGAACTATAACGGGAAATGTATCAACCTTAAATGTGTGCAATTAAGAGAAACATATATTAGGGAAGTCCAATGGAGAGAGCCATGCAGTTCCTCAGTGTTGTAGAAAACAAGTTTCTGTAATTGTTTGTTACGTGCAAACTGCTAAGTGTCATAAAGGGATGTTATCTGTAACCCTAGGCACAGTTTATACACGTCATTTAGATAATGACATTATTCATAACGACCTAAATCTGAAAATAACCAAAGTGCCTTTGGGTAGATAGTGTAAATAACCAGGTACATGCATGTGATATTCAACTGGGAAAAAAGAAGGGATGAATTACAAAGCTGTAACAAGACATGGATGAGCCTAGCATGTGTACTAAGAAGTGAGGAAAGTCCATCAGAGAAAGCTATATGCCTTAGCATCAGTTACATTACATCCTGAAAAAGATGAGTCTCTAAAATGTTAAAATCATTTACCTGAGATTCTGGATGACAGAAAAGTGATTACAGATAAGATAAATTTATGCCAGTGAAACTCTTATTCTTAATGCTAATTTCGTGTACACATGACACTTGGCATTTGTCAAAATCTATAGAAATTTACAGCATAAATTGAAGCATAGGCAATTTGGAAACAATAGAACATTGAAGCTTTAAACAGGGAAAGGGGAGATTTTGACAATGGTCTCTACCAATATTTCAAGTGTATGAAATAATTTCTCAAAAAAGAACAAGGATTAGGATGTACTCCATTTAGTAAATTAGTCACTTTTGCATTACTTTGATCAGATACCTGAATATCTTAAGAATGAATTTAAGTTCATTTACAACTTCAGATGGGTTTGTTTGTTTGTTCATTTGTTTTGTTCACACACACTTGGACAGGACATCATAGTGCTGGGAGCATGATATAGGGAACCTTTGTAACATCTTGATGAATAGGCAGCCAAGAAAGAAACAGGAAGCAAGGACAAAACGCATGCATAGACCCACCTCAGTGACCTCTACTGTCTAGACTCTACTCCCTTTAAGTTTCCAGAACCTTCCCATACAGTTCTACCATCTGGGGACATAGGCTTCACCACACATGCTTCTGGAGAACATTTCATACTTGAATTATAACAGTGAAGTTATTTCTTACATAGAAATTTTAATAGTTCTATGTGTGATGTAACTAAACCATTAAGTTCATGGTCAGCAGGCAGTAGGATCATGGGCTTCTCTGCTGAGATGGTTCTAAGTGAGAAGGTAAATGTAAGTGGCCAGAAACATTCAAATGATACTGAATAAAAGTTACACATGACTATAAAATGTAATGTTGTGTTCATGTTCATATGAACATTAATATATAATGACAGGAGAACAGCTCAGATATAGAGCATTTGGCCAATTTATGTAAAAACCTTGAATTGGAAACCAGCATTCAAAAACGACATATAGAAATACCTACAGGTGTATGTATGTAGCAGAACTAATACTTATTTTCTCTTCTGGTATATGAATGGATAAAAAGAAATGGTAACTTAACACCAGTGGCTACACACACACACACACACACACACACACACACACACACACACTATATATATATATATATATATATATATATATATATATATATATTCACACACATATGCACATCTAAGTAAGGGAGAAAATATGCAAGAAATCCAGGAGTATCTTGAGATGAAGAAAATGAGGTTGTCTTAAAATTAATGGAGCTCATTAAGAAGAGGCAACTGAAAGAGACTCCACTGGGTGAAGGTAGATAAATATGTGCAAGAAACAGTAATGCTAAAATAGGATTCAGATATCAAACAAATGCTAATGAAGCCATACAAATTAATAACTATGAAATTGAATCAATTTATAAATGATATGAAAGACTCAATCTCCCATGTAGCATTACCAATAAATTATTTAGTTATTCTAACAGAGCAGGAAAATAACCTCCTGTCCTGTAAGTACAAATTACAAACAATACATTCTCTTCCTTCCTAAGTGTTTGTGTGTGCATGCATGTGCGCGGGCGTGTGTGTGTGTGTGTGTGTGTGTGTGTGTGTGTGTGTGTGTGTGTAATGGAAGTAACTAAGAGGAGATTCATAGAAACCTGACAACTTGAGCCAGAAGATAAATCCACCAACAGTAATGAATCATGTGATAAAAATGCTTCTTTCCTTCTTTGAGTAAAAGACCATGGGGGTTGTTGGACAGAGGAGAGAATGTGGGAAGAGACAGCTGGGATTTGGGAACATTAGGGAAGGTGGTATGCAAACCTAGTGCATTGGAACATTCCTGGAATCTATGAGGGTGACTCTAGTGGGGACCTATAGTAATGAGGAATGAGGAATTGGTACTGGCCATCTTCCGAAGCCAGGCAAGGCTTTCAGTGGTAGAAGTGGGTTATATACGGTTGACTTCTTAGCCAAAGGGGGCACAAGGAGATCCCAAAAGACCCCAGGTTGATACTAGGGCAGAGGGTTGCACTCCAAAACCAAGCAAGGTACCATTGCCAAAAACATCCACACATCTCATGAAATAAACATAGAGGGATCAAGTTGGTGCCTGCATGGAGCCTTTGTTCCCACTTTGTATCCCTCTTTGGTGCTAGAAGGTACTTGTCAGACTACAGAAAACAAAACAAAACAAAACACCTAGACACCAACCCAACCACAAAACCCTCCATCTACAATCGGCCCTGCCTGAAAAAATGTGCTGAGGTAATCATGGCACAGAACCTGTGGGCATGGCAAATCAATATCTGATTTAAGTTGAGGTCTACACCATGAGAGCAAGCCTATGTCCTACCTGAATGTTCAGGAACAGGGGACAGGATATCCCATATATTCAGGGTAGAACCAAATACAAGTGGCAATACAAACAAACAAACAAAAACCCAAAACAACAAAAAAGAGAATGATATAATTCCTAACAATATTCTTCTGTACTCATAGTCTGGTCCCTTGTCCATTTGTCACAAAAGAGGCTTCCTCCATCAGCAGATGGGAGCATGTGCAGAGACCCACAGCAATGCATTACTCAAAGAGACTAAATTGGAGATCTCTATAGGCTCCCTCCCATCAGAGATGTGGGAACTCCACAGAAGAGTAGGGGGAAAGATTGTAGTAGTCAGGGGGATGGAGGACACCAGGAGAACATGGCCTACTGAATCAAGTAAGCAGGGCTCATGTGGGCTCACTGAGACTGAAGATAAACTTGAGGCTGAATGAGGTCCTCTGCATATACACTGTGGATGTTAGCTTGGTGTTTCTGTGGGGCTTCAAACACTGAAATGGATATGTCTCTGATTCTTGCTTAACCCTGAACTCTTTTTCGACTGCTGGAATGCCTTGTCCAGCCTCCATATGAGGGCTTTACCTTATCATATTGCATCTTATCTTGAAGGCCTGAATTTTTTCTGAAGAGGAAAGAGAAGAGGAGTATTTCTGGAGGAGAGAAGAGGTTGAGAGGAATCTGGAGGAGTGGAGTGAGAGGAAACTCTAGTTCTATGTATTGTATGAAAGAAGAATCTATTTTTAATTTAAAAAATTTAAATTTTTAAAAGAACAAAATCCAATAATCCCAGTCTAACAATTATAGGAAGAATCAAATTGAAATCTTCCAATATAACATGAAACATAGTTACTAAATAAGCTAAGGTCACATCACACACACACACACCAAATTAACAACAACCAAGACAAGCTGGCATGATCAAGGGGAGCCTGAGGAACAAACACTAGCTTTATAAAAAATCTCCCAATATAGAAGATTTAAAAGGTTATACACTTTAAAAATTAGGTAGTTAACTTTTGGATGAGATGGAAGCAAGAACCACCAATAATGTCCCATTGCTGTGAAACAAATTGTCTTAAATTTAATGGTTAAATTAAATGAAACAGAGCCTCTGTAGGTATAAAGTCTAGAGATAACACAACCATGTCTTGCTCAGGGTCTCACAAACTGAAATCAAGCTCATACCTGAGCTGAGTTTTCTCATATGGAGCTCAGTGTCATTTTCCATGTCCATTGTTGGGGAAACTCTTTTCCTTGAAGCTGTGGACCCTAATTTCTTCCTAGTTATTGGGCATAGACTATGCTCAACTTCTAGAGTCCTCCCTCCTGTTCTTGTCAGAGGATCCTTCCTGCTCTTAACCGAACACATGTCTACCTCAAGCCATCAGGAAAACATCTGCTACTACTATTTCTTGTCCTTTAAAAGAATTTGCTTGATTAGCATATGCATGCTCAGTATAATTACATTTTGATCAATTTAAAGCAGGCTGATTTAGGAACTTCGATTATACGCACACAATGCTCTTGTTTCATGCCATTGAACCTACTTTGGAGAGTGATAACCCATCTATCCCACAAAATTCACTGGTTCAGGCCACTAGAATTGAGATAATACAGAGGTCAAAAAAGTCTTTGAAATATCTTAGAAATTGCATATTGGTATCTAATGTCACCTTTATCTGTATGGAGAGTCATATGGCCCAGTCTTATTGTGTTTCTTTTTTTCTCAATATTTACTACAGTCAGACCTCTTATAAATGAAATTTGCATATTGTATGATTTCTTGCTAATTTCCTTACTCAGTTTCATAGTGTATTTTTCTTATTTCATCTCATTTTAAGTACTACAGTTTTATGATAACCCCTGGTATCAGGTTTACAGTTTCTATGTCCTTATCCCAGTCAGAACCTTCTCAGGTATTCTTGGAACTTATACTTCCATTTGAAGTATAGAAGTTGTTGACTTAAATTGGGAAAAAAATCACTTAAGGTATGAAAAATGTGCCTTTAATAATTCATTAATGTTGCCCTGGATATTTTTCATCTTCAATACATATCAATATGTTAAGGTTTGCATGAATACCTCATGTTTGATTTTTTCTATTTATTTTATATTTTGATCATTTATAGATAGGCTATTTAAGTAGTATTTATAAACTACAAAATGTAGTTTATTTTTGTTACTAATCATTGTCTTTTATTTTTCTCAGTATTCTAAATAATTTTAGGAAGTAAAAGCTTCTCAGTGTGATATTACATAGATAATTAGTCAGTTAAAGCAGGTCCTTTCTTTGGTTGCACTTGATTTTTTAATTAAAACATTAATAAGGTAATAGATGAGATAAGCAACAGCTTGCATCTACATGGAGCTGTTAAAAAGAGTTTCAGTGCTTCTTCATCAATAAGGAAACAGACTCTCTTTGAAAAATAATGTAAATAATAAAGTGAATATGAGGATTTACCTGATATTCTAGATGCTTGCTAATATGCAATACTGACTTTGTCTTTCAGGGGTCATTGTGAGTCACAAGGTTGTAAATAGTACAGTTTCTACCCTGACTTACAATCATAGACAAATTAAGTGTGATCAGTGCTGCAGTGACTTATCAGAAGATAAAAGAAAACAAACTGAAGACAGAGAAAAACCACATGAATGACAATCAACAGCAGGCTTTTGTTGGTTGGTTGGTTGGTTGGTTGGTTGGTTCATTTTTGTTTTTAGAAAGTTTTCTCTGTGTCCTGAGGATTAAGCATGTCACTGATGATGGAAAGCAGAATCATTGGGGATCAATCGTCTATCTGAAAACACCTAGATTACTTTTGTAAATGACATTGCTGATGTTGGTTCATGGTGTACAAGCTCCTCCCTGTACAAAATGACATCCCATTTTAAATACAGAGAGACTTCAATTTCAAGAGGAATCCTAATCAAGTTAGTATGTTGGTTGCCTAGAGTGATTCTTAGAAACAGTGAAAATTAGGAGGAGCATGACTGGTTTTCTGTTCGAGATAAAGTTGAAAGTAACAATGACTTCATGTTTATGTGAAATAAGACATTGGTAGGTAGTAACCAAGGATATGAATAAGCAGTTCCCACTGGTAACTAAAACAGGGTTGAAAAGCAGTAACTATTTAAAGCAAAACATTATGATAGAAATCATGATTGTAAAGACAATGGATATTTTTTGGTTGACATTCAGTATACTGGCAACTCCAGGGAAATACAATGTCAAGGTATAAGTTCATAGGAGAAGCATGGCTCCAGTAGTCCCGACTAGCCAGAAATGATCTCTTCACTTGTAAATCACCATAGTGTAAGAATATATTGTTATTCTTATACTAACTGGGAAAGAATGGTTCCCTGTGAACTGAAATAAAGGTTTTGGTCAGATTCACATGGAAATGACACTCCTGTGATTCAAAACCTTACTCTTCTTTGATGTGATAACTACACATCCTTCACTGCTGCCTCTGCTGCATCACAGATTCAATTATCTCCTCTGAGGAAACTGATGATTTCTCCCAGTCTCTAAGATAATTGTTTCCAGTATTTACAGTTATTATTATAATGAGTCAAATCACTGGACTTCAGTACCACAAATTGAAGTCTGTCAAGGAGGAAGCAAATGAATGACAACCAACTGGAACAACTTATATTCCTGAGACAGACAGATACTTACACCCAACCATTGGACTGAAGTTGGGGACCCCTGTGGTTGAATTAGGGAAAGGCTGAAAGAAGCTAAGGAGGAGGGTGACCATATAGGAAGATCAGCAGTCTCAACTAACTGAGACCCCTGAGATCTCTCAGACACTGAGCCACCAATGAGATGCTCCGAGACCCCCAACCCATATAGAGCAGAGGAATGCCTAATCTGGCCTCAGTGGAAGAAGACATTTAGAGAGACTTGAGCCTCAAGGGAGTGGGTAGCCTGGCAGTGGAGCATCCTCTTGAAGACTAGGGGATGGGAAAATTTTTTTCTGTGAATGATAGTTTCTAGATTTATTAGATCAGAGAAAAGGATGTGTGTTGAGTTTATCTACATGCAGTAGTTATGAACATGTTTTAGGGTTTTATTATTTAATATTTAAGTTCAGGTAGTTGAAAACAATACTCTGAGTTTGCTGAGGGTGGATAATGAAAAGCTAGCGAGCAGCACATTAAAGTAAGGTAAAATATGAACAGCTTTGGAATGATGCAGTAAAAAAGCTTCTAATTGATAGGATATTTTCAGAGTAAAGTTCAAGTTAAGTCATCAGGATAAACAACCACAAATTGTTCCCTTCCATTTGAGAGCATAGAGAATAAAGACTGAGGGAGCGGAAAGACTCATACAGCAGCTAGATCCTATGACTAGTTTGCAAATCAAATCAAATCGTTCTGCATACTTCTGTCCTAGAGATGGCAGATTACTTCTGAATAGCTTTGACTTTACTTTTGTTTTTGTTTTCTTTCATTTTTTATAATACATACTAATTGTGTTTAGTATTTAAATTTATTCACCAATTTACCTAACCTTGTAGAATTTGACAATGATAAAAGGAAAGAAAATCATGTGGGAGTTAATAACAAAGAACAAAATATATGTTTCTTTATTTGAGAAAGAGTACATGTGTTAGTTTATGAAGACTAGTAAAATATTATGAATGAAATTGATAATATTTTAGCTAAAACAAGAGTGTTTTCATGAGTTAGTATTAAAAGTTATGGCTTGTACCTGATATTTTTTTGCTAGTAGTCATCAATTACCAGACCAGTTAGTGTCCCTTCTCATCTTGAAAGGCTATAACAGAATCTTCCCACAAAATTGAGAGCCAGCTAAGCTCTACAAATGAGGCATGCAAACGACGAGAAGACTAGAAAGGAAGGAATGTAGGCCATTTTTACCAGGGAGCATATCCATGTAACTGCACTGGTTATGGGAGCAGGTAGATGTAGGCTTGTGCTAGAGATTTCTGGGCATCTTAAGACATGCCCAGGCCAGTGTTGTAAAGACCAGAAATCAGAAGTGATTGTGTTCATGATATTCTGGATTTTTTTTTTTTTATTTCCTGAAATTTATCCTCTTTCTCACCTTTGTCAAGATTCAGACCAAATAAAAGATTAAGTATAAGCTTCCAGAATATAGTGAAGACTCAACCCAAACATCCCTCCATCAAGCAGAATGCTTGACAGTGTACACTGTGATCTGTATGGAAATGTGGTGGTCTCAATTTTCCTTGAGTTACTTTGGTGATTGTTGCTGCTAGTTAAAAAATGTTCACAAACACATACATACACACTGTAAATGTCTTAATGTATGAAAATAATATTGAAATTCAATGAAGTGTTTGGCATCTAGTTTTATAAACTGACCCAACATGTAAACCATGTCAAAAAAACAGAAATGTCTCACTTCAGAAGAAAGGAGGTAGAAGATACATTGTATAGGCAGTATACTAATATTGATAATTTTGAAAGGTAGATATTTCACAAGTTTAATTGGTTTCTCTGAAAAAGTATGCAAAACATTACAAACCTAATTTGTTAATTTATTACACATTCAATGCAAAAAAATACAGATGTAGGCATCTGTATATTTTATCAAATATATATTCTATACCATTAGACTGTTAAATATGTCTAGAATTAATTTTAGCAGTCAATGTTTGGATGGATAATGATTTCAGTATGTTACTCATAAAATATTTATATCTGATAAATTAAAATTTAAAAATTTTATTGGGAAGTAAACTAGAAAACCTTTATTTATAGAAGGGTACACTGACCACTTCAGTCAGAGGTAAGGTTGCCCTGGCTGTGATGCAGAATCATTGTTGAAGCTATATCATTTGTCCTAGTTACAGCAGTTGCTATTATACTACATGAATATTAATATTCACTACGAAGTAAACCTTGAAGCTGCATGTTCATCAACCCAACTGAGAAGACATTCACTTCAGCCTTTGATATCAATAGAAGTATATGAAGAACTTAGCAGCAGCATTTTCACTTGTATTTGTTTTTTGCTTTTTGTTCATTTTGTATGAAAAAGACTTGTAAACCAATAAGGGAAGTACATGTCCTGGCTCAGGAATAGCCCTATCTAGCTCTGGACCTGGAACCTGCAGGAACACACACATTTGCATATTATCTCCCATCAGTCATTGTATGTACAGTAGCTGTATTTATCCAGTTTATCATCCTTGAACTGAGATTTCTGACTGGGGGAAGGATGGCTAGCCACTCAGTTTCGACAGTGATTATGGGGCATCTTTACTCCATCCTGAAAGTTGAAAACAATTAATTCAGCATACTTAGCAGGCTCTTTAATTTTGAATCAGTCTGTCCTGCTAAAAGTAGATCACCTTATCTAGATGCTGCAGAAGCCATTTCTGGCCATTAAGGCATTAGCTTTGAAATTATACCCACATCTACTCTGTGTTCTTCCAATGACCTGAAAAAGTAAATATACCACCAAATGGCTTAATTTACATTCCATAAATCTGGCAATCTGTTAGCTCTTTACTGCCTTATAAAAGAGACCTTGTACCTGGCTTCTCACTGTGTTGCCCTTCTCATCCATCACGGTTGCCCATGTGGTGCTCTCAGTGAAATGTCACTTGCAGCTGCGAGAATGAAACCTGCTCACTTTTTGTTTCTTTTTATCCCCTCACAAGATACCAACTTAAACACACAGACACACACAGACACTTCTTCTAAAACACTCACTGTCACAAACACATGAGTATATGTAAAAAAAAAAGGTCATGTGAAAGAACAGCCTTATATAGTCATCCACAAGTCTAAAATTCTATTAAATATTTTCAGTGTACAAACATATATGTCTGGATATAGGAAATATGGAAAACAGAAAGAAAGGAAGGAAAGAGTTTATTTCAGCTTACAGATTTAAGCTAATTATCCAAGGGAATCAAAGAAATTCAAGGTAGGAGCAGATCCCTCTATTGGATTAAGTCTCCTGTTTGAACTCAACAAAGTCTGCAAGTGAAGAACATAACCTAAGTCATAGAAGAAATAAAATTTCTGTTAATATGTAAAGGAATCAATCACAATAGCCAGCATACTTTCTGAATTTTAAATCATAAGCCAATAGTCAGTGGCATGCAAGAGCATGATACAGGGTAAGAGAACTGTGGGCTAGGATGCAGATACATTATAGATGTCTATGATTAGCATGATTGTTTTCTGAGAGCAGAAACAAAGTGCTGATAATTTACAAAATGAAACCAGGATGAAAGTGAGATGGAATTCTCACAAGACAGCAAGCAGATATACCTTATAAAACTCAAAATTGGGAACCTGCCAAGGATCAGAAAGGATTGGAATCAAGTCCTGAGAACCCATCCAGTGGCTTTTCAATCTTCTGCCTTTTCTTTGCTTTGTGAATCTGCTGATTCTGTTTTTCCCACTCCCCCCTTAGACTTATGGAAGACCTGTCTTACAGAAAACCATGATTTACTGTTTTCAATACAAGTACAGAAAATGTGAGATGTAGCTGTAGCCACATTTAGGATTTTAGAATAGTCTGATAATCTCATCAGCAAGCAAAAGTCCAACCCAGAATTAATGGCCAGGACATAAAATATACATTGTGCTATTTCATTGGAGTTAAAAAATCCACGCAAGTTTATAATCTTGTAATCCGAGTTATTAGTTGTAATTTAACTGAGAAGAAAACAGCCTTAAACATTATGTTTACACAGATACTGCATCACACCCTTGGCTGCTAACCTGTCTGAAAGGAGATGTCACATAAATGACTTTTCAAAGGCTACAACAAGCTCACTTCCCCACTTTTTAATTGTAATTTTTATTGGGGATTGAAGTCCCCAGTCTTCCATGTGGATGATGTTGCTATTTACTTGTAGAATCACTCCTAGCTTAATACAGTTTAGGGAGGTCATTCTTATGATTTCTTTCAGTAAGTACATTTTAAAACATAAAGTAGGAAATTTAAGCTATTTTAAACTATTATATACAAGAAAATGAAATCCATTTATGCCTTAGAATTTCTAGTGCTGCGTAGGAACACCATGACTTTGGCAACTCTTATAAAGGAAAATATTTAATTGGAGCTGGTTTATAGTTTCAGAGGTTTAGTCCATTATCTTCATGGCAGGAAGCATGGCAGCATGCAGGTAGACACAGTGCTGGAGAGGTAGCTGAGAGTTCTACATCTGGATCCAGAGGCAGCCGGAAGAGACCATGAGACACTGGCCTATCTTGAGTATCTAAGACCTCAAAGACCAACCCCAATGGCACATAACCTCCAACAAAGGCACACCTTGTTGCTTTAATAAAATTTCAAACATTCAGTTTTACCAATAAAGGCTCAGGAGCCAGCTGTTCCTGTGAAAGCCTGCTGGCTCAGAGAGGCAGAGAAAGCATTCAGCTGAATTATCTCCTCAACTGACATCCCTAAAAGGAGTTCTTTTTCCATGTCATCTCAAAAACTCTTGCAACTGAATGTCCCTCTTTTCTACTTCCCATGTGTCTCACTATTTGTCCTCCTGACTCTTACTGTCTATGTTTTTTTTCCTATGTTCATTGCCTGTCAACTGGTTGCTTGCTCTAACTCTTGACCTATGATTGACTTTATTTGATTCCATTTACAATAAACAGAAAGCCCTCAGATTAAATGCGTATACTAAGGATAAGCAACAACACAACTAGGAACAGTTTTGTTTTTTGTTTTTCAGTAAACTACACAATCTAGAGGTTCACTGTGATAAAATATACTGTAAAAACACCTACTCCATCAAGGCCACACCCCCTACTAGTGACACTCCCTATGGGCCTATGGGGGCCATTTTTATTCAAACTACCACAATTTATACCGAGGAACAGCCAAGAAGATGTCACCATATGAAGAGATGGAAGAATTTGTATCCCATAAATGAGGTGAGGAACATCATCTACCAATTAACATTCCTTGTGATTGGGAACATGAGGGAAATTCTTGGATCCACATGTTAAGTAAAAGGAATTTAAATTTCTCTCTCTTTTTCTGTTAAGAAATATGCAGGCTTATTATGGTTTCCAAATGTTCTGAGAGGAGAACAGAATACATAAAGAGTAAAATAAAT
Source organism: Rhynchomys soricoides (assembly GCA_019843965.1). Classification (NCBI taxonomy): domain Eukaryota; kingdom Metazoa; phylum Chordata; class Mammalia; order Rodentia; family Muridae; genus Rhynchomys; species Rhynchomys soricoides. The sequence continues at coordinate 2,847,283 of JADRCH010000288.1, read as the reverse complement.
GAATAACTACATAAATAAAGAAATAATAAATGTAAACATCTGTATGTATCTCTTTCACAAAAGAGAAAGAAAATGGGATTTGAGAGAGATGCCATTTGCTGAAACCAAACACTTATTTTCTGTTTCTAATGAAGCTGGGTGTATGTGTTGGGGGCAGTGGTCAAATAAAAGCATTTGCTGCTGGCCAACCTACACACTTTCCTTGCCATTTGCATCTATTTGCCTTTCTGAAACTGCAAGGTGCACTTGAGTCTTTTTTCAGCTGACATTTTCTTCCCAAAGAAAACGGCTTGCCAAGGAAAACACTTCCTGGTGAGGCTTTCTCACCTCAGGTCTAAGGGTTAACTTTACCACATATTTGCTTCCTCTCCTCTACAGCATTGTCTCCTCCAAGGTTATGGTTTAGAACTGTGAAATCCCATTAATCTCTTTAAGCTTTAAATTTTTCTGTACAATTGCAAAATTGCACTATTGTAAAAGTCCAGGGTGTGCTCTAGTTTAGAATCCCAAATATTGATGCAATTCCCAGTGATATCAAAGACAAGATTGTAAGCATGAATAAAGGAGGGCTTTTATAGAAACTCCTTAAAGTAGGAACAAAATTAGAGGTCTACAGCGTCAATGTGAAACATCATGTCTCTAGATCTTACAGCTCCATAAGTCATGACAAGTCATGGAATGAGCCACTGATGAGTAGTAGGCAACAACTAGGCAGCATTACCTAGAAGGGACAGTTATAACCAGCAAGAATGGCTGAAAATATGAAAGAGGTTTTACGTGAGAATGAGCCTGTGTGTGATGGTGTGATGGCTGTCTGCAGAAATGAGCACTCTCTAGATGATTGCCAGCATTACACATGGAATGCCATAGTGAATACTAGTCACTTGTGTGCATCTTTAAAGAGGTTAGTTTATGCTAGTGACCAGTTAAGATAACAAAGCAGATGCCTACTTAGGGAAAAGTTCATTTGTACTGATGCTGCTCAGGAAATTTCCAAGACACAATAAAGGAAACAGAAATGATCAAGGCATTTCTTCAAAATGTAATAGCACCTGACTTCATGTCAGAAACCTCTATTTGGTCATTGTAACAGGTTCCATGCATTGGATTCAGGGGTTAACACAAGTGGCAAAGCACTTTATCTTTGTGGAGGTTAGAACAAAATACATATGCCTAAAATTGTGCCTTCTAACGTTCGTAGAACAATACTTAGGTATCGATACTGTCCCCCATTACAGCAGCATCATATATATATATATACACAATCATCACAATCTCCCAATTTAGCTTACTTTGTGAAGGGGATCTTAAAGCAATTTTTAGAGTCAATGCATACAGATGTCATTTTAAAAAATATTTAACAATACAATATTAGATATTGAAATGATAGATGGATAAACTCTTGGTGAGTTATATTTCCTAAGAATATGCTACCATAAATAATTTTATGTAATATACAATACATACACATATGCATAACACACATCTCTTTCAGAATTACATTTTGTTTCCCAGTGCCACTTTGAGGCACTATCTTCTACTGTCCTGTGAGATAATGGCGTAATGTCAAAGAATCTATGTTCAAGTGCTTCATGTTGGGAACTATACCTAGCCAAGAACAAAGCCGACTCTCACTGAACCATATGTGCAGTTCAAGAGACCCCATTTAAAATTGGTTGTCAGATGTTATATCTTAGATCATGACTATTTCAAGTAAAGGCAACTTGCTGTCATTAATACACATATGTAATGAGTACTGTTTGAACACCAGGGTGTCAACAAGCCTGTGTTACACAAAAGAAGTGAGTGATATTTGCTGCTTTTCTTTCTTTTTTCCTCTCCACAGTTATAAAACATTTAATTATGATTGAGGAAAATACTCTTATATTTCTCACAGTTTAAAGTCCCAAATGCCAGGAAAGCAAGAGGCTCCCAAGACCCAACAAGGATAACATAAGCTGAAATATCCAACAAAGGGGAGAGAGAACCTATAGATACCATCTCCAGAGGTTAGGCATGGCACCGGATTGAGAGATGGGGCCACTCACCCACTCATCTCAAAAATATTAACCCAGAATTGCTCCTGTCTAAAGGAAATGCAAGGAGAAAGAGAGGAGTAGAGTCTGAAGGAAAGGCCATCCAGAAACTGAACCACCTGGGGATCCATCCCATCTGCAAACACCAAACCCAGACACCATTGCTGATGCCAAAAAGTGCTTGCTAAGAGGAGCCTGATACAGCTGTCTTTTGAGAGGCTCTATCAGAGCCTGACCAATACAGATGTGGACACTTGAAACCAACCATCAGACTGAGCATAGAAATGCCAATAGAGGAGCTAGGGAAAGGACTGAAGAAGTTGAAGGGGTTTCAAACCCCGTAGGAAGAACAACAATATCAACCAACTAGCCCCCCCCCTCTCCCCAAGCTTCCAAGGATTAAACCACCAACCAAAGAGTATTCATGAAGGGTCCCATGGCTCCAGCTGCATATGAAGCAAAAGAATGCCTTATCTGGCAACAATGAGAGGGGAGGCGCTTGGTCCTGTGAAGGCTTGGTGCCCTAGCATTGGGGAATGTTAGGGCGCTGAGGTGGGAGTTAGTGGTTGGGTGGGATAGTACCCTTATAGAAGCAGGGGGAGGATGGGATAGGGATTTGCAGAGAGAAAACCTGGAAGAGGGTAACATTTTGAAATGTAAATAAATAAAATGACCAATAAAAAATTATGTAAAAAAAGATAAACTGATCTATCTGGAATGTGTTTCTCTGAGTTCTCACCAATATATTATAACCATGGAAAATACCACTTATTCTTTTAAGCAAGAAAGTTTTCTTGAAGATCTAGTATGTACAGAATAATTATTTCATTAATCCAGTCTTTTCCATTTTAGTATAGTTTGTGTGTGTGCCTGTTTTAAGAGATTCATATAGTGATCACAGATGAAAGTTACCTTTGAGTTTCACTAGGATGAGAATTTTTTATAAGACAAACATGATGAAGGAAGGATAAGGGAGGGGACTGGGATCATAATTAAAACCCAAGTTTGACTATTAAGATGCCCTTTGCCAACTATGTAACAGAAGGAATATACACAGCCAGTTCTGACAACTGGGGGAAATGGATGCCTTCCCCATGGAAGTTCTGCCAACATTTCCCATTACCAGAGCTTTACAGCAAATTCTCTGCTGTGTATATAGTTGGGGTAATGTGCCTTATTAGTGTCCAGTACATTCATTTATAATTCTTTAGCCTTCAGTGTTGCAGGGAAACCTGGTGAGTTCTACAGAGTGGAACTAATGCTTAGCAAATTCATTTGCCAAGCATTCAATATAAATTTTGCACAGCAAACAGAATAACTCTCCAACTGAATTATGGCAGAACTTACTTGCAACCCTGGCAGCACCATTTGTTGGAACTAAGAATTGTAGCAACTTGCATGGAATTGTGCTTGTCAGCACTACCTATAACTTGCATGTAACTTTTGAAGGACTACGTTTATTATGTCAAAGGCAAATTAGCAGCTGCTCAAATGGGGATGGTGGAATTTTAATATAACATCTGCAAGACTGTTTTACATCTTTAGACTCAGCTTCTTTTTCTTGCCAGAGAGCTTTCGATGGATTTCATTGAGAAACTTCTCATTACATAGGTTTCATGGGTTGTTTTCTATTCTTCTCAGTAACAACTCACTTCACTGGCCACATCTCTATCACCTTGACAGCTTCTCCAGTTAACCTTCAAGGCCATCATAATGTTTATCTGATTTATAAAACTGTCCTTTACTGCTACATTAGCTTCATACCAGTAGAAGACTGCATGCTTGTATAATACACGACTGTTGTTCCAATTTATACCCAGTACAGCTTTTTAAAAATATTACTTTTGTCATGTGTATTCTCTTCTCAATGAATATACCTTGGAATTTTTTAAGACGATGATAGCCCAGTCATAGAAGTTTCCAATGAACTGGCACAATAATAGAAAACAAAATGAAGAAGAGGAGAAAAGCTTTCACAATAAAGAAATTGGTCAATATAGAGATGGCTCGCTGGTTAAAAGCAAGTACTGCTCTTGCAGACAAGCCAAATTCAGTTTCTAGGACACATACTAACTGGCTCACATCTGCTTGTACCTCCAGCTCTTGTACCTCTGTAGCTCTGATGACACTTGTGGAAGCTTTCATTGTGTAATTTCATCTAGTGAGCTCAGCAGAGGATAGTTCTGTTCTTAGGAAGTAGCCACGGTAGCACAGAGCCTGTGACAATTCCAGCTGTGAGTTCTTACCTGTATTTTACCATTTCACTGCCTACATGAAACTTTTCACAAACTTTCTTTGAGTCTCCCCTTGTTACTGTGCACGCTTCTTCTGTGGATGATGTCATTCTTACAGCAGCCATTGTTCAGGAGTTCAAAGCAAATGACTCTGAAAGAAGACAGAGAAGCTTACTGCATGGCTAATGTTGAAGGCTGTAAATGCTAAGGCCATCTTACACTGGAGACCTACACTGAGTCTAACAAAACCATGCAAATGTAAACTTCTCGGAATAGTGCGTAAGCGTAAGCAGGTGAGGTACACCAATGGTTTGGCTAATGAATGGTAAGTCTTGTTTCCATCAGCAGTTTATAAACTTTGAGCTCTCATGTAAATCATGTAATAAGGAAAGGTATTTTTCCTCATGGGTGTATGTTCTGTCTTAGATGCTTTCAAAATTAGACCCATTTTTCATGCACATGAATATATGTTTTAACTATACACATGAATATATGCAGTTGTATATACATATTTTGCTTTTCCTAAGATCATAAATGCACATAGTTTTAAAATAAGGAGTTCTAAGGATGTTGTGGTGAAAATGATCTACTTCTTTAGTCTCAGTTTTGCCAGCTCCATTCTCAATACCACCTTCTCCTAGGATTCATGTTTAAATTAGCAACAGGGTAGAGGATTTATCCTGCTTAACAATATATTCTAATGTATGAAGCTATCATTTTCTTTTACTTGATAAGTGAGGACAGAACTCTTACAGCTCATTCAGAAGTCCGTATAAAACCTCTCTGAGTAGCAGTTCTCAACCTTCCCAATGCTCTGACCCTTTAATAAGGTCATAACATTGCAATGATCCTCAATGATAAAACTATATTGTTGCAAATTTATCATTGCAATATCATTGCTGTTATGCATAATAATATATGTATACAATATGCAGGATATCTGATATGATATGCAACCCCAATTGCATATCAACCCCAAAGAGGTCATCACCCACAGATTGAGAACTGCTGCCTTTGAGTAATATCATATTTCATAAAATTATAAGTTATGGCTGTAAAATTTTGTTTTACAGCAAAATCAAGCTCACCGTTAGCATCACAAAGTTCTTATTTATTTTTTATACTTAAAGACATTTAACTGCCAAATTGCATACAGTTACAGTGTATGTAACATTTGAGATATGCATGGAAATTACTTATCATATTTTAGTATGATTTTATTTAGAGAAAAAGGAAACTGTAGGTTAATTTTTCCAGTTAGAAGAATTTCCATAATATTTTTAAATGTTTATGTAACATTAAAGGGATTCACTTTTTTAAGCGCTTGGAAAAGCACCAGTTATGATGCATACCATCACACAGAAGCCTCCAGAGAAACACTGAGCAACTGTGTTCATTCAGCTTGTAGATGATTGAAATACATTATAATTTTAGTCAGTTTCAAAATTTAGTATCAAATCCCTGAATCAATACTGCATTAAAATAACTACACATTTAAGGACATTTCTTATAATGGAATGACTTCAGTTCAAATTAAACTGAATGATATTAATAATAATAGAAGCTCAAAGAACCCTTCCATAGGCAAGGAATAATCCAATGAGGAAACATGAAGGGAATTTAGTTTTGAGCATTGACAGCAACCAAAGGCACCCAGAAATCAGATCCTCATAGATCTGATGAGAGATGGGTCTCATAGGTGATTCCATATCAAATTAAATTGACAATATGATTAAACATCAAAATGAATTAAATAAGTATTCCAAGGTGAAAATATAAATTTGGAATATTCATACATCAAAAAAGAAACACATTTTATAAGACTAAATTCGTATTTTATGAAGTCAAGTTTATACATAAAACATTCATTTGGATTCAATATAATTTAGAGCAAGCAAATACCATCATGGCAAAATGCAACAAAAACTATGGTTGTATTTCAAATATTGGAAAAAATTGTCTTGTAAATATCATTATGCAAATACAACAACAAGAGTCACTGGTTTCTTTTGAATAAGACATCAAAAATCATTTAGTTACTTTTAATTCAAAATGTAAGTAGATAAACTCAGAATACATACATAAGTTTTATATAAGACTATGCTCTCAGCCAAACTGACCATATCATCTGGAGCTCGGCCAGTCCTGTTCACAAAGATCATTACAACTGAAACTGTTGACTATTGATCTTCCCTCATAGAAGGAGAGGAAAGGGAGGATGTTGGGAACCTCACCTGAGTATCATACCAGCTATAACTGATGCCTCCCTTATTGCTAGCAGTCATCATTGGTGTTAGCTATCAGAGTGGAAGAATGAGGGGTTAGACTTCCATCTATGCAGCCATGGTGATGACATTATCCCTGCTAAGCATAAACCTCTTACTGCGGCCTCTTTGATGTCATCTATGTGCCTGATCATAATCCCTTACCCATTAGTGTGTAAACTTAACAAATTCACTGATTTTTCCCCCAAGGAGCTTTGGTTGAATTATATCTGCTTGCCACTGGGACAAAGGGCCAGGCACTGTTTATATTTCTCCTAGGAAAGAAATTTTAGCAACAAGTTTTACCTGTGAGCTGCTTACAGTAATCAAAGGAAGGCTGGCAAGTTAGGATAGATGATAGAGATAGATAGATAGATAGATAGATAGATAGACAGACAGATAGATAGCAAAGTATAATGAATAAAATAGATGAAATCCATTAATAGACACTCCTAAATACATAGAAAAAACATAGGAATGAAATTTTAGATTTAGCTTTACCTTCTGTTCTAATATAAGATTTTCTCTTGTTAAATCACAAAACTGATATGATTGCTCAACTATGATTCTAACTTTTTACTAAGAGAAAGCATAAATAGAACACCCTCCAACTCTGTCTGCACCCTAGAACCTTTCATGATTCTCTTAGGTTTTTTTTTAGAACAATTTCTATGCCCAGGTATAGAAGTCTGATTTAATCTCAGGTATTTACCAAAACTTAATATTAATGGCTTTCTGGGATAGATAATTCTGGGATAGATAATTTTAGTGTATATGCATTTAATATATATATGTATATGTATATATACATATATACACACATATATATAATTTATAAAAATTCTTCAAAATAATATAAATAAAACACAGGCATTAGGCATGAAATTAACAGGAAAGATAAAAAAGAAATACAATAACATGAAGTGTAGAGCAAAAATAACATAAACCTGGACTTAAAGTCAACCATGAGGTAAACCCTCATAGAAGGTTATTTCTTCTCAGTGGGAACTGAGATTGATTGAAATAAAATGACCCTTAGGTTGAACATGAGTTGGTAAAGAGTTAGTACTTCAAACAGTCAACACAAGAAGCACAGAGAAATCAAACTAAGAGCCCACAAAAAGGAGGTTAGATAGAGGTATTTCATAATGAGAGGGTCAGTTTGTCATTAAATGGAAAAGTGACAAATAGTTTAATGAGAGTTATAAAAATGTTAATTGATTAATTAATTAATCAATTAATTTATTGTCCAGGAAGCCAGAATTCATGAAGTAAGTTGGTTTGACTTCTAACCTTTTACACTATTTTCTCCCTTTGTATAAACTGGAGGAGGAGGAGGAGGAGGAGGAGGAGGAGGAGGAGGAGGAGGAGG
>JADRCH010000288.1:2828780-2839367 GCA_019843965.1 Rhynchomys soricoides | reverse complement strand
AGGAGGAGGAGGAGGAGGAGGAGGAGGAGGAGGAGGAGGAGGAGGAGACGGAGAAGAAGAAGACGATGACGATGGAAATTGAAAGATTGTAATGAGGAAACAGATGATTTTATAGTCACAGTTGGTGGTTTAAATGTAAAAGTCATAATAAGTAATAACTAAATAAGGCGGAAGCAAATAAAATAGTGTTGGGTTGAATAAAATAATCAATAATCTTGGCCTAACTGAAAGATAAAGAATATGAATCATCAAACTTCACAACACCATCAACTCCCCAATTCCGTGTTACATTCATCAAGAATAATTGCTTATACATCTACCAAAGAATTTTAGTGCAGTGCACTTACTGCCAGCCGACTGAAAGAGCTGTGTAGTGCACTACAACAAGGATGCATGGTGGAGAGTGGTTCTGGAGATTGGTGGGTGCAGAGAGGAATAAAAGTCAGCCAGGAGAAAAGGCTGAGGGGAACTTCAGGAAAGAGCTAAGGAGATCCCGTTCACACCTACAGGTAGGTGTCTGCAGGAGTCGAAAGTATGGTAAGAAGGGATCCTGAAAGGAGGTTGCCCTAAGGGGGAAAAATTCTGAAAAGACATGTATGAAAGGAATAGGGAGACTCTGATCCGAGCTAAGACGGCATTGAAGTCTCCAATGAATGAAATTGTGGCAAGAGGGGCACCTGTGAGCGGGCTATTACTGAAGCGGAGTATGGAGAGATATAAATGGGAGAGGAAGGATACTGTGATTTACCTTCCTGGATTCTCCCCAGGTACGGCCCCTAGGGGTCCTGGGTAGCGAGTTTCTTCCGGATCAGGGACTGACAGCAAGTACTGAGAGGGTCCACCGGAAGGAGTATAGTTAGGTTCACTCTAAAGGTGGGCAGAGTCCACCAGGAGAGCATTTAGGATAGAAGAACGGGCCTCTGCAAACAGGCTGCTATAGGACCAGGGAATGAGACTGAGTGAATTGTAATGGAAGGCTGGAAGAAGAGTAAAAATCTCCTGAGTTCCAGCCTGATGTAGCCACTGGGTTTCCAGGTAGAGAGTGTTAGTATGTTTAGGAAGCTGACAAAGGGATGGGAGGAAGGAGGAATGCTGGGAACTTCACAGGGTTCAGTGGTGTCCTGAAGGAATGAGGTTATGAGGAGAAGCCCCTGCAAGCAGTCAGCTAAAAAGTTGGGGATGAGACTTGAAGCAATAAAATAGCAGAAATGAAGGAGGGTTAATTTCACTTTTTAAATGCAAGAAGCTTGCTTGGCAGCGTTAGGGACTGAATTCTCGGCAATAGTTTCAAAATATTATGAAATTTTTAAAGAAATATTTATCTGTGATTAAAGAAAATGAACAGTCTCAACAAAATCGTGGAGAGGTGTTGCTGGTAGATCGAAGACCTCCAGCTGTTGGTATGTCTCACCCATAAATCGGGCCAAGTCCACTGGAGCTCTTTCTGGGACAGAGTTAAGAATCTGAAGTCATGCTGTGGTTCGGCATTGCAGTTTCTCTCTCTTGCAGCACAATGTAAGTTATGGTCCTACCTAAAGCCTGCCCCTTGGAATGTAAGTTAAGCCAAACTAAATCATCTGGGTACAGCATTCTGCCATTTGTATTAGACATAAAAATGATATTTTAACATGCTCTGTATGTTCAGGAGATTTGGAGACTTTTCCTTCAGGACATCAGTCGTGTTATACATGGTAGCTGTTACTCTTAATGTTCTCCTACCACAAGGACCTCACAGCTTAAGTCTGTCTCTCCTCATGAAGCTCATTTTGAAGGTAAGCTCATGTCAAGCCCTGTTCCATATCAATATGCATTTGACATGCTCTATTATTCTAATTTGTAACAGTTGTGTGACTTTTCCTCTATAGACATGGAGAAAACCAGGAAGGCAGGATATTGACAGGGCCAAGAAAATATTCTGACTGAGTCAAGCTTAGGAAATCAATGAAATTATTGAAATTATAGAACAAGAACAAGAGACTCTAAGGCAGCTGAAACACCAGGAAGTCCCACCCTAAGCAGTGAGATTCATCTTGTACTTATACCACTGATGAAGTCCCAATCGCCAGTCATCTTTCCACCTCCAATAGACTCCAACAGCACTCGGGAGAATGGGAGCTCAGGCAAAGGATAGTGGTAAATGAGATCCCAGATATGGGTCTCCCTGACATTTCCCCATCCTCCCAGTAAGATAATATCCACTGCTCTACTTGTTGACTGTTATGTTCTGCAAATTTCTTCACCATGAGTAAGGTCAGGGTCTTCTGGAGATCACAACATTAACTCTTCCATAATGGCTATGGTCATGTCAAATCCTAAGGAAATATCTACATTATGCTAGAAGACAACATTTATGGAAAATCAACAGTTATAACAGACACTTGGAAACTGTTGTGAACTAACACCTAGAGTAATGACTTACCGGTAATTCCACAAGGTTACTTTTACTGATTAGTACTTAATGATTGTGGAGAGTCAGAATGTTAACTATCCAGAATCAAATTATCTTGGGCTATCTTTAGTCCACTTAGTAACTATTACTTGTGGGAAAGCCTTTGAAATTTATTACCTTAGCAGAACATTGATTTTCATCAACTCAAATGCTAACAATGTCCTCAAGCAGCATCTAAGACCTATAGAAGATCTCCACACTTTTATAGTACCTGCCTACTGGATGTCTCTGATGGTCAACGTCTCTAATCTCTGGATTTATGACTTGTTTTGGGTCTGTACCCAAAATTTCACAAAAGGTCTTTTCACACTGTAAAATGTTAATGAGTTTTTGTTATGCATTGTTGCTGCTCATATCTGGTTGAAGAATAAACTAATTCTAATTCCTCTTGTAGCAATATCTGTGTTTTATATTGACCCCACCTTCACTAAAAGACACTGACACCTTACTTGGGCTCATTCACCAATCCAACAAAACCCCAGTAAAACCTAGCATCTCTGCTTTTGTTCTGTGTTTGTCCTCTTCACTTTGGATCAAACTCCTGTTTGACTCTCTACAAATACATTAGTCAAGAACTGTCTAATACATTATCTCCCTTCAAAGCTAAAGATGAAATAGGTAGGCCCTTGTTCTAAACCTGTTGTTACTTGAAAGGTCTTAGGGTATTCCATGACACAATTTTCATGTTCTTTGTGTCTTGAACAACAAATTGGACCAGACACAAATCAATAATAGCATAAAGTATAAATGTATTAAAATGAGTGAAAGCAGAGATCACACTCCAGGGAACAAAACCAAGTTAGAACAGATATGTGGCTCAAATTTCATTGATATACACCTCAGGCTGTCCATTCCTCTGTGCTTGAGGAAGCAGCATTGATTGTGGTCAAGGTGTGTACCCCTTTCTGCTTTGTTTATTGCACATGTTCTCCCCCAAGATGTTAATAATAGGCATGCCCAAATGGATAGGTATGCAATAGGAAGTGTGTTCCCCTGCTTCAGAAGTTTCCTGCAAGAATAGGTTGGCCCTGCTATGCTTATGCTTAATGGTGGCTTTAATTGACTTGTTTATATCTCCTTCACTGAAATGTGCCAAGCAAGAAACTACCTAGGGAATTGGAGGTGCTGGGTGTTACCTGACCTGGAAGGAGACAAGAAGCACCAGGCTAATACATTTGTCTATCTCTAATTCTACTTGAGAAATGTATTGCTCTAACACATTAAGAATTCAGAAGGGAGAAAATCAACACCTAAAATGACCAACTACCCCTACAGTGGTGAGACTCCATCCTCAAACAGAGGCAATCTTCTTTTAGGAGCCAAAGTAACATGCCCAACTAAAGGGTGGCAGTAAGAAGAGCTAAGAAATATTTTGTAGAACTGGGAATGAGACAACAAATAATCCAGACTAGAACATGATCAAAAACTGCTTAATTTTACGTACTATTTAACCCTTACAATTCCTCCTTTATTTAAAGCTTAAAGCTCAAATCACACCCCCAAGATGGACCTAGGGTCTCTCAACTCTGGGGTCTGTTCTTTCCAATGGATCCTCATGGACTGAATTCTTTCTTCCTCTCCTTACACCATTCCACTTATCCTTAATTGACACAATAGGACAGGTGCCTGAGCCTAGCCTGTTGGTGCAGCTGGAGTCTGGGTTGCTGACCATAAAGTTGAGTTACATTCAAAGTAGCATATAAAATGCTTTCTCTAAATTTCAGGAAATGAGACAAGTTTGCTCATTCTTATTGTTCTAATTTAATACTATTGTACAGAATTCAACCACCTTAAAAGGAAATGTAAAAGAAATAGTAATTAAAATGACAGAGACAAGATAATTTGTTTAGAATCTTTGCACATGGAATACTTTTTGTATAAAAGTTCTATGAGATATAAAAATCTACCAAACTTGTTTTGTGCATTTAAGGGGTCACATAATTCAAGATTTATATGAAAAAGCCAATTCCATTTGATACATCGGCAAAGGGTTTTTAATGAAGACATTAAATTGTTTGAATTATGTTGAAAGCATACTTAATAAATGTAATAAATCTATATGCTATTCTAAACTATTCTAAATACTATAAAACTTTTACACAATAAACAAAAGGTTGATGAAAAGTATAGACTAACTGGAATGTTCACTATGGTTACATTGCTGCTATTTAACAATTGACCTACAGATTTCATGTAGTTCAGAGGCACTATTTTAAGAGATTGGAAATATTATTAAAACATTTTATAAAATATCAATAAAATAGTGTGCAAAAACAATCTTTAAAAAGAATAACAAATTTTAACAAATTAGAAAATATATATTACTTGATTTCAATCATTAGAGATATCAGGAATAGACACATAGTTATACAGTCATTTTAATTTTAAAAGTTACCACAATGGTCCAATAAGAAGAGAGACTTCAACAAGTGCTGCAGAGAAAAATGTACGTTGAGATAGTATAGTGGTTTAAATAAGTAATGCCCCCATAGTCTCAGTGATTTGAATACTCAATCTCTAGTTCAATGATGTTTAGATAGTACAGCATTGCTGGAAGCATGTTGCTGTGCAGCCCCTGAGATTAAAAACAAAAAGCCTTGCCTAGTTCAAGCTTGTTTTTTTTGCTTCAGCTTGGAGTTTAAGATCTGAGCTCTCAACTCCCTGGTCCTACCACCACGATGCCACCCAATGTCACATCACACATCAAAATTAGCTAAACCTAAACTCTATTCAACTTAACCAACTTATACATAGTTAAAATTGGATTTGGAAGTGGCAGCTGTGACACTTTCCCTAAATAAAACACTAGACTTAGAATGAATAATAGTCAGCAGGGCCACACAATATCAAAAGGAAATAAAGCATATATTCTCTTTCATATGCAAAATCTAGCTAATTATATATAGATATGTATATGTAAGCCATATATATGTAATATATACAACACATATATATACTATATATATACACAATATATAGTATATACATATATATGTATTATATGTATATAAGTTGTTCATATACATTATATATTTGCATATATATTTATATATTGTTTGACCATGCATATTGTATATTTATAGATACACATATTATATACATTACATGTACACATTATATGTGTGTATAATATATGTATAATATACAATATGTATACTATATATAATATAAGTAATAATGTAAACAATATATACTATGTACAATGAAGAAAAAAGAACAAGGAAAGGTGAATATGAAGGAATGGAGAAGTATTGAATTTAGGTAATGGTCATGAATTATAAAAAAGGTATAAAGTTAATTGTTTCTCTAGTTCTACTTTTTTTGGTGGTGATGAAGGCTGTGTGCATAAAATATATCAAGGACTGAAACATCATTAGTTTAAATGAATAATTATCTCATTAATTTTTAGTTAGCCTTCTAAAATATTTATTCAACTGTGGTGGTTTGAATGACAATTTGGCCCTGTAGGATCATATATTTGAATGTCCTAGTCTCAGAAAGAATTACAAAGTATGACTTTGTTGGAGCAGAGGTGTCCTTAGGAGTAGTAGGCTTGAAGATTTGAAAAGCCCATGCCAGTCTGAAAGTGTCTCACTCTGCCTGTTGCCTTTGGATAAGATGTGAACTCTCAGCTACTGCTGTAATGCTATGCATGCATACATGCCCCCACCATCACATGGTTGGCCATGATGGAAGTAACTGACCCATGGAAACAGTAAGCAAGCCCTCAAACAAGCACTTTTCTCCATAAGTTGCCTTGGAGTCTCTTCACAGCAATAGTACATTAACTAAGAAAGCCTCTAGTTCTAATGCTTTGCTGTTGATGATGAATATCTGCAGAAACCTCACTACTCATATATTGTTAAGGTAAATTAATATTTACCTCATTAAGTCATAGAAATCATGTCAAGATATATGCCTAATAAAACAGTATCAATATTTTCTAAAAATTTTCTAAAGATGAGTAGCCAACACAAATGAAGAGAACAAAGGAAGCCATACAAATTATATATATATAATATATATATATACAAATATAATATATATATTCAATGAGAAAAAATTATTTCAAGGCATTCATTATTAGGCAAGTGTAACTCAGTTGTGCTGAATTCTACTCATGCATCAGAAGGCACAAGTTTAAAAAGAGTAACCAAAAAAAGGTATTGGGAAACTCTAGGTACCTGGAGTTGCAACACTATTGCTGAAAACAACGTTTTCCAATGTCTTGAAAGTTAATCATGTAAGTCCTATGTAAGGTGGCTCAGAGCCACCTGCAGCTCCAGGGAATTAAATGTCCTTTTCTGGGGTCCACAGGCATGTGGACCGATGTGCAATTACACACAGAGACACTTACACATGGAACAAACAAACAAGTAAATAAAATGAATAATTTGTGTGTGTGTGTGTGTGTGTGTGTGTGTGTGTGTGTGTGTGTAGGAATGCCTTACTGATAGACTGGCTAATGTGAGTATGTCTCAAAAAACATAACAGGCTGAAACAAATCCATATTATAGTATTGTACTTAAGTAAACTTATTGAATAGATAGAAGTAATATAAAACAGGCCAGACCAGTCATTGTCTCTAGGGGTCCTACAAATTCAGAAGCATGGGATAATTGTAAAGAAACTTTCTAAACCAGTAAGAATATTGTTTATTCTCTTTCCAGTCTGCATACAGACAGGTATAGATTTTTCAGGACTCTCTAATGTAAATTTTTGATTTATGCATTTTGTTTCACATAAAAATAGTCAGAATCTTTTTAAAAGAATATAATCCAGAACTAAATTCTAATTTATGATATACATGGTGCAGAATTTAGGGTGAAGTGCATCAATGCCTCAACTTTCATGAACTGTTCCAAAATATTGATGGGTTTGACTAGACAAAGGTAGTGATAAATGCATAGGTTTGTAAGAAAAACTAAATTGCAGATTATTAATGGGAGAATCATCATCATGGGCATACAGATATCCTCTCTACTCATTATCTCCTTGAGAATAAATACACTGTACATGATGTCCAGAAAAGGATGCTGGGGTCTCTGGAGCTAGAATTACAGGACTTGTGTGCTGCCTCCTGTGGGTTCTGGGAACCAATCTTGTCCTGTATAGGAGTAGCGTTCTTAAGCACTGAGCCTTCTTTAGAGTGTCAAAATTTTTACTATGCTTAGTGAGAAAATGAGAAAAATTTATTTAAATGTTTAAAGCTAATGACATGACTTTAACACTAGAAGGTTTATAAAATCATCTGTACCATTCTTCACATGACATACAGAGGTAGCCCAAAGACTAGCGGTTTTTGTGCAGTACATTAAAATGTGTGGGAAAATTACCTTTAATTAGTCTGTCAATTCCAACCAATGTTTTAATTGAATAAAAGTAATAACAAACAAACTAAGGCCACTATCATAAATTTGAAAAGAAGTAGGTTAAATTCCTGAAACCAATTTGTAAAACAGAGCTATGATGACAGTTTTCAGAAAGGAGAAAAATGAATGAGGATTTTTTGTCAGCAATAAATAATGTTATATTAAAATACATTTGTGTATATATGTTGGAGTGTGTAAATATCTGTGTGTATCTATGTGTGTCTCCATCTTTGTATGTCTGTGTATCTATAAGTTTGTTTCTCTGTGGGTACCCACCTGTATATTTGTATGTGTCTGTCAGTATATTGGTCTGTCTTTGTTTATGTGTCTCTGTGTTAATCTCTGTATATGTATGATTGTATCCATTTCTCTCTGTGTATATGTTCTGATAGTATTTAACAATTCCAAGAACTGTCATCCCCTGAAAATCCTTTTAAATGCCAAAGTCTACAAACATATATTATGCTTTCAAACAAGATGATCTATTAAAATATAGAAACCAAACATTAAAATAATATATAAGCTAGGATTGACAATGTAGCCCAGTGGTGGACATTGCTGCCTGCTCTATACAAGGCCCTGAAATTGATCCCAAGTACTACACAAAAAGGTAAAATACCAGTACCCTAACACCATTAAGAAAATTATTCTACAGAGATCAGTAAACAAACTCTCCCATAAACGTGCTGTTGATGACTGAGCCTGGTGAGAAAATCCTGTCTCATTTACTACCAGCACTTTTATAATAGATAAATATACAAAAATGAATCTTATACTTCAGAACTCAGATGTGAAAAGAATTAGAAGTCTGTGAACACCCTGCTGAGAATAATCTGTGAAGCTAGCACGATAGTGTTATTCCCTTGCAGAAAGTGTAAACTACTGTTGCCTGTCAGGATGGCAACAAGGGTACACGTACCCCAAAATAAAATACTTGTGATACTCAGGTGAGTCAAAGTGAATGGAGGTTTTGTATTTTAAGGGATGAACATGACATACATGCACATTTCCTCCTTCCCATTTCTTAGCCATGGTCAGCCCCCACCCCTCAACTGTGTGTATGTGTGTGGTGTATGGATGTGTGTGTGTGTGTGTGTGTGTGTGTGTGAATGTGTGCGTGTGTGTGTATGTGAGTGTGATTATGTGTATTTCTAAAACAATAAAAAGTCAAGCCTACGCTTCATGAACATAATATGAGTTTTACCAATAATGCTTCATATATTACTGAAAAAAAAAAGGTAGGATGCTTTAGGAAGTTAAAGGCATTGCCTTCAAGATTAACCATCAGGGTTATAACACAAAACCCATATAGTAGGATAAGAGAACCGGCTCCTTACACTGGCTTCTGACTTCTATGTAGAGGACATAGTAAGCATATAAATGCTCAAAAATAAATAAATAAATAAATAAATAAATAAATAAATAAATAAATGTAAAATTAGTGTAAGTGATGCAGAATAAATAGATATAGAGGTATAAGAAAAAGCAATGGCTTCTTGATATTGTATCCTGGGAGAGTTAAATTAGGATTTTAAGATACTAGTGAATTAGCAAATGCTTACCCTAGATGATAATAGCTATAAAAGTTTTATTTGGAGAAAGCACCTGACTTGCAATGTACCAGGAATGCTTTTAACTGAAATGAGCTATTTCAATTTGGAAGTCATGACATGGTTATACTGAAAGAGTAAATTCACACAAAGACTTGTGTATTTTTTATAATTCAAGGGTAACGTCTTTGAAGGTAGATTAAAACCATTAGCTAAGCTTTCATTAATGGCATATACCGAGCTTAGTAATCAAAAATTGATGGCATCTGCACACCAAAAGAAAACAGCCCCAGTAAATCTGACTATGGAATCCAAATGGATGAAAAACAGCCCAGTTTCTGCTTTTACTTTTATTCCCCATCTGAAATGTGTTGTCCTACTAGTGCTTGCCTCTCTTGCTGATTTTCAGACTCAGATTTCTCAATAGTTCCATGATTAAATTGAAGATGCCCTGGCTAGGTAAATTATATATATATTTACAGTTATAGTTATATATACACACATATTTGTGTGTGTGTGTGTGTGTGTGTGTATATATATATACCTACAATATCTATATCCTAAGTATAAAACAAGAGAATCCTCAGTTATTATATTAATCATAGTAAGAACACATTTTTCTTTTAATAAAAGCTTCTGTTCTGAAGGGACAGATAGTGACAAGCTCTCAAGATAAATAATGCAGAAAATATAAAATTACCACATCTATAATATATTTTAAGGTTTTCATCATTCCTTCAACATTACACTTGTTCCTCTTTACAACAACATTTTGACACATAAAAGCCAACCCTTCAGATGTGTGTTCCTGATGTGAGTGACCTAAAGCCTAGATTCTTTTGTGATTTATCCTAGTAGATTGTGGGGTCTCATGGGGCTTCTTGTAAAGCATGTATATTGATACTCATTGTAGTCATAATCTCCCCTTATGTTTTCCAAAGTGGTGTGACAGTCCAGAGTGTCATTTGATGCTTACATCCAAGTGAACTCAAGTTTCTGACATTTTTTTTTAAAGCTATTTGGTATGATTGAAGGGAATTCCTTATATTATTATAACGTATAACTTCTGGATGTTTTTGACTTTTCAAAAATCTTTATTACAATAATACATACAAAAGATCAAATGCAGAAAGAGTCAATGACCGACGAGAAATAGATCCCATGATTTACCTTTTTTTTTTTTTTTTTTTTTTTTTTTTTTTTTTTTTTTTATTTT
>JADRCH010000288.1:2774171-2828680 GCA_019843965.1 Rhynchomys soricoides | reverse complement strand
TTTTTTTTTTTTTTTTTTTTTTTTTTTTTTTTTTTTTACTATATGAACTACGAACAATCAGGTTTCTTTTAATTGGATTATTTTCTTTATTTGCATTTCAAATGTTTTCCCCTTTCCAGGTCTCCCCTTCAGAACCCCCCTATCTCAGCCCCCCTCCATCTGCCTCTATGAGGGTGCTCCCCTACTCACCCACTCCAGTCTTCCCGCTCTGGCATTCTCCTACACTGGGGCATCCAACACTCTCAGGCCCAAGGCCAGCTCCTCTCACTGATGGCCAACAAGGCCTTCCTCTGCCACATACAGGGCCAGAGCCATGGGTTCCTCCATGTGTATTCTTTTGTTTGTGGTCCAGTCACTGGGAGCTACTGGAGGTCTGGCCTATTAACACTGTTGCTCCCTCCGTGGGACTGCAAGACCTCTCAGCTCCTTCAGTCCCTTCTCCAACTCTTCCATTGGGAACCCTTCCCCCCACCCCCAGTCCAGTGAAGCTCATAACTCCTGGTTCTTTGTTAGTCTTCTTAGATTGCATTGTTGCTCGATCCACCACCACCTTCAAGTAGTCTACAAGCACGGCTATAAATAGAGCCAAAACACCAACCAACCATCTCCATTCTAGGGACACACAGACCCTTAATAACACAGGTAAAGTGTCTGCTAATACACTGACCTGGATGTTTTTGCTGGAATTTCTATGCCAATAGAAACACTTTGTTCCTGAAACCACAGAGAAAGGCAATTGTACTAAACAGGGCAAGTGAAGAAATTTGGGACGTGTACTGAGTTAAGGTTCTAAACTATACTCTTTCCTTTTTGGGATTTATAATGATTCCCCAAAGAGAGCATATCCAAATGAATGCTAATACATCCTTTTGTCCCAGTCTTTGCTATCCTTGGGTTAATGGCTGGCTTTAATTGTCATTTTAATGAAATCTATACTGGATCTCCTAGAAAAAGAGTCTCACATGGAAACTCATGGAAAGAGGATTTTCCATACTGTGTTGGCATATGAGGATATCTATGGGATTGTTAATGAAGTTAATCAATATAATTAATATAAAATACCCAGCCCACTGAAAGTATCACTGTTCCCTAGGCATGTATTCCTGAACTGTGTAAAAGTAGAAAGATCAGGCTGTGCACAAGCAAATAACTGAGCATGTGTTTATTTATTTCTCTCTTTTCTTGACTGTAGATACAATGTGAGTAACTAAAATTCCTGCTTTAATGACACCATCATCAGGACAAAATGGCAGCCTACAGACTGGTAAAAGATCTTCACTAATCCTATATCCGACAGAGGGCTAATATCCAAAGTATATAAAGAACTCAAGAAATTAAACTCCAACGAACCAAATAACCCAATTTAAAGCTAGGGCACAGAACTAAACAAAGAATTCTCAAAAGAGGACTCTCAAATGGCCAAGAAGCACTTAAAGAAATGCTCAATATCCTTAGTCATCAAGGAAATGCAAATCAAATAACCATGGGATTGAGCCACCAGTCAGAATGGCTAGGATCAAAACCTCAGGGACAGCTCATGCTGACAATGATGTGGAGAAAGAGGAATGCCCCTCCATTGCTTGTGAGACTGCAATGCTCATTGCTGCTGTCATATTTCTTCAACTGTGCAATCCCTCAATATATGTTCAGTGTTAGTAATGTAATTGCTGATGTATTCATAGTCTGATTACCTTGTTCCATAAATACCGGACTCTGTTATATAAACATGTTGTGTTCATTCATACATGAGAAAATTGATACAAAGACTGTGAAAAATTTCACAAAAAAGACAGCAGGATAGTCAAGAATTTAAATCTAGAAATTTTGATTTGGAATCTGACCTGTGAACTCTGCATCATACTTCCTTAGAAAGTGAAACCCTATGATTTTCAAAAAAGTGTCCATAAATTGTGGTAATTCTTTAAGGGAAGAGTGATCATTTCATGGTGGACTATATTTTGAGTTGCTGCCATTGGTATTTAAGGAGCTTATTAGATTATAGAAAGTGATTTAAATGACTTTTAAGCATTTTAAGACTTGTAAGCATTTTTCCACTTTGGCTGAATTTTCTTTGTTTGGCTGAATTTTCTTTGTCTGATCAATTGAAAAGAAAAACATTTTCAGCAGTCCCTGCTTGTTAGTGGCTTTGACCTTGAACTCATAGAAAGATAAAGGATGATAGTGATGTTACAGGAACACTAGTGTCACCTCCCATCTCTGATGCTCTTTCCTTCCTCATTTCTTCCCTCACTTAATATCTATTAGAGGTGTCACTGACAGAATGAAGTTTACCTGAGCCCACCAGCCTGCCCACATGCCTTCTCCTACATGACTATTACCATTATAATTTTTGGCAAATTTTGGTGTGTTTTTTTACAACCTTGTGTAGGTCTCATCGCTACAAAACTGATAGTTCTTTGGAATATTGTTTTGCATAAAATGTCACAACACAAGAGATCAGGCACATACCAGAAACACTAAGACCTTATGCTCTGAAACTGGTGTGGGAAGATTCAGGATTATTTATTTTAGGATAATCCTCTTCTGAAATCATAAATATAAAATTTTAAAACTAATAAATTCAGTATCAGTAGTAATTATTGCTTTGATATTAAAAGAAATTACCAATCTTCCCTAGTCTCCAGTGTTTTCATTTTTAAAAATGAAGTGATTTATGGAACTCTAATAAGACTTAAATACATTAATTTTAAAGTTATATAATATTATAAATATTCAGGATGCTACTGCTCTTATAATATTGTAACTTCCTATTGGTAATGGAACAAAATAAGGGGCAGCGAGATAGCACAGTGGTTCTGAGCATTTGCTGCTGTTTCACAAGAGCCGAGTTTGCTTCTAGCACTCATTAATGTGCTCGTCACCACCTGTAGCCCCAGACATATAGTGTTTAATAGCCTCTTTTGGTTTCTATGTGCACCTACAGAGTTGTGGTGCATACATGAGCAGGCATACACATAATTAAAAATTAAGTCTCTTGACTAAAATATAGTAAAACAAGAAAGAGTGACTCTTCTGCATAGTCTGATATAGTATTCTGGAAGAAAAAGCAACATTCACACATTCTCCTGTATTTTTCTCTGTTGATTTGTCCTAAGGCTGGATCAACAATAAGCCAGTACAGTTGTAAAGCAAAGAAGGAAAAGGCAGTGGCTGAAATGACCCAACAAATCTGTTCTGTTAACTGAAGTGGGTAATTCTATTCTTTAGTAAGCATTTTATTCATGTGTTCAAGTTTGATCGTGCACTACGGTCTCACTGTCTGCAGATTTAGTTCACTGTGAAACCTTGATTTGTGATGCTTTAAATATATCTTTTCCCTTCTGTGACCACTAGTCACAATTTTTGCAATGACTTTCAAAGACAAGATCTTTCATAATCATTTTGTTGTGCCACTGAAACACAATTTGAGGTGGCAGATGGGATCTCAAATGTTCCCTGAGTCACAGAAGGCATTAGGACACAGAAGTTTCCTTTAACAATAAAAGATACATTTCACACATAACATGAGTCATTGTGTTGAATGTGAGAAATACAGCTTAAAATCATACCAAGTAATTAATTGATCCATTAACCTGCCCCTAATTTAAAATTCAATAATTGTGTCTTAGGGAATCAATTCTAGTTACTTCATTTATTATGTAACACTTAGAAGTTTGTTAGTTTGGAGCTATTTTTCTTCCTTCTACCAACATAAACCTATAAAGCATGGTCATGGGGGAAACTGCTTAATACTGCCTATATTTGCCATAAGTAATGAAGGTCCTTACCTATATAATATGAGACAGAGCAGAATTTACAATCCAATATCATTCTACAGTGACATGAGGAGTTGAACACATAATTAGGATCAAGTAAAAGCCAGATACAGACCTCACAGAATAGCAGCAAAGACTCTTGTGGCTGCAATTTTGAAAATGAGCCAGGAATAATAATTAATTACAATCAAAAGAAAAAATTCTGATTACAAACAGTTAGGTAGGACTTTTCCTGGACTCATCCAGCCTCTTCCTGCAAAACAATCTCTTTCAGAGCAAGGACAGTATGTTCATCCATTGCCAAAGTATAAGTGCAACGAACAAGTAGATTATCAAGAATGATACATAATGTATGCAAAATAGAAATGAAATTATTTGAAAGGCAGTTCAACAGATGCATCTGATGCCAAAGGGCTTCACCAATAAATCACTGAGTAGCAGCTCATAATTTTGATGCTACAAAAATGCATAGGAATCTACTTGGTGTGGAAATATTTTATAATGACATAATGTCTTATTTTTGGTTCTGTAGCTAAAAATATCTTGATGAATTCCACACATGGGAAAATCTTCTGCAGTCTATTCTTTAGTGGCAAAGAAATAAAAAAGAAAATTTTAAGCATGTGTAAACTTGAACCGCAAATACTTAAATCATTCATCTAAATAGTGCATAAAGATTTGCTAAATCAATCTCCTAATTAATGAGTTTTTAAACGTAATACATGAGCTCCACTTACCTATGCAGGGAATGCAAGGGAAAAGGTATGGTCCTCTCCTTGTACCATGGAACAAAGAGCAGTAGGTTATTGGAAAAAAATTTATTAATCTCCTAGAAGAGGTAGTTCCATCTTATTTGGGGAAAGAATGAATTGTAAAGGAACATCATTAAGAGATGAACAAGAGTTAACTACATGAAAGGGCAGTTCACATAGAAATATTCACGCAAAGCATGGCAGATGGAAAAACTCTTCTGAGCACGAAGGAGTTGACAGATTCATTGGGAGAGATTTTATGTTATGCCAATAAATTTGAGTTTATCTTGATAGCACTAGAGAAGCTAATTTTACTAAAGTGTTTGAAGTTATAAAGAAAAGTTGAAATTCTGACTAATTTTGCTTTAACAGAAACTCTGTTCAATATGACATTACAGGCTTCAAATAGGCCGAGGGAAAGGATATGCATATGCCTACAGACAGTTATAAAATCTGTTCACATCATCACTTTAAAGCTTACTTACTAAGAATTAAAGGAAAGATGTCTTTCTCACTTCAAAGCAGTATATGTGTAATACAGTGATTTTATGTAGGCACTGATATTTATATATCAAGCTGTGGGCAGAATATTTCTTTGAAACTGTAAAATGATGACCACTCTACTGGCTCAGCAATTAAAAAAAAAAAAAAAAGCAGTAAGTACTGTTAACGGTGCAAATAATGAAAGTGTGACTTAGTTGTGAGGTCATGATAATAGAGGTAGACTCACATTCCAAGCATGCATTTTCTTTTAGTTATACAAATGAGAATCTTGGCTTTTTAATGTGGAATGATCTGCTTCAAGGCACAATTCACTGGCAATAATAATTTGACCTTTGTAATCACTAGTGAAATTTCACTGGGAAAAATGCAGGAATCTTACAACATGAGTAGTCTAGATACTAGCTTTATACTGAAGTTTAATTTACCTGGTAGTAATTTTTAATTATCAAATTTAATATTATAAATATAACTGCTTGTACCAAAGTGGCATACCTTATAATCTGTGTTTGGTTTTGTGTTACATTCCTTTAAATTATCTAATAAACCTGTCTGTCCAGGTATTTGCTTTGCCACAATTGGGTTATAAGTAAAATAACAAATTTTAAAAAATTTACCTGAAATCTGTCAGTATATAAATTGCTACCTCTCCCTGCATATATTTTTCTGAATAATAGATAAAAGTTAACCAATAAGCTATTGCTCAGAATGATAAAAATCCAAAGCAAATTGTGAGTCACTCTGATTTCCTCCGGTTTTAGAGTTTACGGAAGGAAACAGAATGTCACTGTTACTGTGTCCTCTCTGCTGACTTAAAGCTAGGCTGATCACCATTTTCACTATCCTTCCATTTAGAATGGCAAGGCATAATAGTTGGTTTAAAACTTTCATAAGATGGTAAGTATGGAAACCATCCATTCTTAATTATTATAGGTGCATACTTCCTCATGCAAATTACATCATCAACTACAAATGGCAGTCATCTGTATTTCAGACATGCTAGACATTCTACAACTAAGTATATAATTAAATTATTTGTATCATCATTACTTTTGAAACATGATACAATCAAATAGAGAATGTATGAATACTGGCTGAAAAGATAAATCCCAATAACCATATATGTATCATGCATTGACATACATAAGCCATGTGCAAGTATCAGAGTTTTGCTTTAAAAATGGCCTGGGTGGCTTTTGTGTGGTCACAAGTAAATTAATTCACTGTGAGTTACAAGTTCAGACAAGGTAAAAGGCAATAAAGTTATTTTCGAGATCCAAGGATATCAGTAACACATGAAGATTACTTTTTCACAAGGTGAATAATTTCTACTGGGTTTTATCATTTCCTCAACACTTCAGAGGATGTGTGGGTCCATATTCCCTTCTGGACACTCTGATTTCAACACCTTGTGAGTTTGACCTCGCGTAGATGCATATGCAAAGTGTATGCCTGAAGCCCAGATAGAATCGACTCATCTTAGTTCAATCTGCAATGTCAGCAAAAGGTTAATTTGAAGAGTGACTTCATTTTAATTGCTTTTGCTGTTATGCCAACCAAATGTTTTGTAAAGTTTGTCTTTAAATCGCTTGTGTATGGAAAATAATGCACCAAACAAATGTTATTAAAAAGCAAAATTCAAACATTCACATTTTCTGCCAGATTCATCCTTAAAATGCTTATGGTTATTTTTAGAATATTCATGCACAGTGGGTTCTGTTTAGAAAATATTTTTTTGTGATTTTTCCCAATGTTTCTTAGATAACACTCTTTACATTTTACTCTGGTAATTTGAATTGGAAAATCCAGCAATGTTCTCTGTTTCTAAAACTTAAGTAAAGAACTTTTACATGCCCCTAATTCTAAATCTATTATTTTTAAATAAAATAAAAAGGTTGTTTTCTTTATTGAATTCTACAATTTTCATACTATTTGATATTTATTGAGCATCTTCAATTTTGAGTAAAATATTATTTGAAGGTTTAATATTATTTTGATACAGATACTTAGTTACTTTTTTCAGAAACATTTATACAATAGCTTGTTTGTTCTTATCCCCTTCAAAACCCCAATTTTTAACCCCTTTGAGCCTATTTTGTAACGTATTAACATTTACTCCTGAATTGCA
The DNA here is from genome assembly GCA_019843965.1 of Rhynchomys soricoides. Taxonomy (NCBI): domain Eukaryota; kingdom Metazoa; phylum Chordata; class Mammalia; order Rodentia; family Muridae; genus Rhynchomys; species Rhynchomys soricoides. The sequence continues at coordinate 2,821,523 of JADRCH010000288.1, read as the reverse complement.
ACATTATTTCACCTTAATTTATTTCCAATGTTCGAAATCACAAGTTTTTACACAGTTAAGTACTTCTAGTCATAAAGAAAAGAAAGCCAATCAACACAGATACAGTCTTTTATTTTCAGCCAGCAAAGGCATTTACATGACCATAACACCAACATGAATATGTATGCACAGTTATATGAATGCAAGGTATATAAAATGAGATATGTAGTCACCTTTTCTTTATAAGCTGAAAATAGCTGCTGATAGTTCCCCAAAAGTAAAAACTTAATATGCATCACCACAAGTGCAGAATTTTCTAAGAAAGCATGCCAGCAATCAATATGCTTGTACTTGCCACCATGGTGAGGAAGCATGCATTAGTCTGCTGCAGGAGTAAACTTCTCATTCCATTTTGACCAAGGAGCATCATTGAGCCCCAACAGTGAACATTAAAGGAAAAGTGAATTTCAGAAATAACTAGAGGAAATTTGTGAGAAGAACATTGATCTAATCATTCTTGGAGTCCTTATAATTACTAAGCCCAATCATTCCTTGAGGATCGTCTTGTAGAGGTTGAGAGTTTCAGTCCCAGTCCCCACGTCAGGCAGCTCACAACTGCCTGTAATTCCAGCTCTCTTGGGATCCAATGCCTCTGCTACTGTGAACACTGACATTCTCATGCTCAGACCCACACACTAGTCCATACACTTGTACATGCTTAAAATAAAGTTTAAAAGTAATAATTAATTCAAGTGAAATTCACATAATACAAAGTTATCAATTCTAAAAAAATTAATCAGAATATCTAGCTTATTCACAATTTCATGTGACAAATTCTTTCAGGTAAATGCCAAAGAATTTCACCTCAATTTGAACTTCCAATAAATGACACATGCATATATATTCTGAGGGTTTGGAGTATATCAATTAAGGGTTTTTCATATAGATAGGACTATACAATACTAGACTTTAAATGTCTGTCTTCCTGAATCTGCTCAGTGTTCTGGAAGTTCATCCACATTCTGATATGCCTCAGTACTTAACTCACTTACATTATATTTGTACAATTTGTTTATCTGTGCAACTGTTGATTGAACTTGGCCTGTTTCCACCATTTGACAGTGAGACTAGTCCCGCAGTTCGTTTCTTCTATGAGTTTGCTGAGATACTTGTTTTCACAATTCTTTTTTTGGTATGCATTCAGATGGAGCTCTATAGCCATATGGTAGTCCTGTGATTGACATTGTGAAGAACTGACAAATTGTTTTCAGCATAGGCTGAACTATTCTCCTGAGCAATATATGTGCCTGTCTCTACATATTCTTATCAGCACATTAGTTTTCCTCCCTTATTTTGAAAAAAAAAAAGTTATATATAATTTGTAAATAATGACACCCATCTTGGTAGGTTCCTGTCTTTCTTCATTCATTTCTTTAGGTAGTTCTGTGTCTTGAAATTCATATAAGCAAAGTAGTCAATGACTAAATGTAATGGTGTTGGGCATCTTTCCATGCACTAAGTATGCAGAGCTATGAGAAATATTTACTTGCCATTTGGTTTCTGAATAAATGCTAAGCCAGGAAAAAAATGCAAAGTAAACCATTAATGTTGGCTTTCTCCATTACAATTCTTCAGATATCCATTTCATTCTTTTGTTCTAAGACTCATCGAAAGGCCCTTGCCATTCATTTTTCCTGAAATCTTTTACTTCCCTTAAGCAGAGGTAGGAAGAATGCCTGAAACATGTATAACTAGGAAACCTGGCTGTGTCTCACATACTGAGCAACCATCCAGCTAAATATTTGCAGACTAACCAGGAAACTGCATTCACTAAAATGAATTTCCTTTTATCCCTGCACAATGAAATAGAAATAAAGTACTTTGTGTAACACGTGAATAGTGAAAAATGAAAATGACAGTTCATGTGCCATAAAATCTAACAGATAACTTTATTTCTTTGAATTTTGGTTGCCCTAAGGCAATTCTCACTTTAGAGCAGAACATTGGAAAAACCAATCTTAGATTAAGTGTACTTCAAAGTAACCCCTAGAAAGCCAATACCATGCAGATAAAATTAAAATTCCTCAGCTATTGTCTCTTTTCATTAGTGCCACTACAACAAAAATACCCAAGAATAAATAGTCTATAAATATTGATAATTTATTTCTTAGTGTTTTAGAAAAGGTATAGTCTGAGATTAAGGCACCAACAGGTTCAGTGTTTGGTGAGAGTCCAGGATCTTTTTCCAAAATTGTGTTCAGTCCTCACAAGGAAGAAAAAGAAATGAAGATTGTGTCATCCATGGCAGAAGATGAAAGAGACAATGGGTAGGAAGGAATTAACCAAACAATCTCTTCATTTACAAGGTTGTACAACCACTAGGCATTGAAGAGCCACCATCGGACTGAGGACACATATGTTTGAACCACAATAGCCATTTTGTATGTGGATGTTTTAAACACACTAAAAGTGACATCATGAAATCACAATGCATGTCAATATTAGAAAGCTAAGCATCTCACTTTGTAGGGTTTCTCTCTCTCTCTCTCTCTCTTAAATTATATTTCTACTATCTAGAAATGTCTATCTAGAATTTGGTTCATTGTTTTTTTCTAAAGAAATGATTCTACCTAATTTGGAAAATAACCTGTATAATATAAATTATATTGGTAATTTGGTGTGGGCTGTTTGTGCTGTTGGGAGTTAATCTCAGGGTCCAAAATGGGTCATCTTGTTTTAGACTTGAGAATTATTTCATGTGTCTTGTTTCAGGTTGCCCTCCTGGCTCTAACAAGGAAGAAAAAGAACAGGAAATAGATAAGGCATTAAAGGTATTGCAGTTAGAGGGGAGAACATTTCCTACAGTAATTACTATTATTTGTCCCATTGTATAATGATGCCCAAAGTTTAAATGAGAATCCAGAAGTCTCACCCAGGGAGCAGGCAGTCTGATGATATTCACTTTATCAATTTCCTGTAGCCAATCCCTCTGTATGATGTAATGACTGATCTGATCTTCTACTGTTTATCTGCTGCTTCCTATTATGTTTTTTGTTTGATTGCTGTATATTTAATAAACTCACTCATTCAAAATGCAAAGCATAACTATCATGGATCATTCTCCATATATATAAAATCTGGTGTACTTGTCAGGATCTATAAGATGCCAGTTTACTCTAGACTATTAGCGTTTATGAGTCAAATTGGGAATTGATGGGGTGCTGGTGATGCAAACCTCCACTTCCATACAACCACGCTTTAATGTTTCAATAATAGAACAACAACAATGGCAAAGACCATCTGTACTTAAAAACCCCTTCCTCCTATTGGGTTGCCTTGTCCAGCCTTGATGCGATGGTATGTGCCTGGTCTTATCGTAGCTTGTTATTCTATGTTCAGTTGATGTGCCAGGGGGTCTGCACTTTTCTGAAGAGAGGCAAAGGTGGATAGAATCTAGGACAAATGGAAGGTGTGGAAGAGAAACTGGGGAGGGGAGTGAGTGTAGACTGCTGTCTATCGGGATGTAATATGAGAGACAAATTTTAATCAAAATGGAAACAATAGGGTTAAATAAAGATTTTTGTTTCATTGCATACTTTCTCTTCGCTTTTATCATTTCATATATCATGGTTATTGGTTTATTTCCTAACTCTTCTTGTAACTATTTTAAGGACAAAGAAATATTTAGAAGAGACTTCGAAGAAACTCAAGTGTCAAAAATGTTTGCTTAAGATATTGCTTTAACAGACAAACAGATAAAAGCTTTAATAGTACTCAAAATGGAAATATCATTTTGTTAAAAAATATCCTTTGGATTCAACTCCTTTTAACAAATTGGTAAGTTGTGAGCTGTGACATCTTATGCTATTAAAACAGACAATAAAGTAAGAAACTAAATGTGAGAGACAGAAATTTTAAGGAAGATTTAAGTATGAGTTTATATTTTTGCTGAATAAAAAAGGGTTAAAGATGAAATGGAATATTTTAAGTAAGAAAAGATCTTGTATAGTGGTAAAAATAATTTGATTTAAAATAAAATTACTGAATTGCTCTGAGATGAGAAATATATGACACAGACAAAACCTGGAAGCTCAAACAGAGCTGGAAACCTGAGTTAATGAGTGCTGGTGGTTAATGACACCTAAATATGGTGTATGCACAGTTACTAAAGATAATACCAATACAATGATACAAAAGATCTGTTAATATCAATGTCACTTTCTTAAGATATTTTCTACTCAAGGTAACTATAGGAACTGACTTTTTAAAAATAATTTTATTTACGATAGTAGTGGGGCGTGCCTTTATCCACAGTACTCTGAAGGCAGAAGCAGGAGGATTTCTGTGAGTTTTAGGCCAGCCTGGTCTACAGGGCTAGTTCTAGGACAGCCAAGATTATATAAAGAAACCATGGGAAAAAAGGAAGGAAGGAAGGAAGGAAGGAAGGCAGGCTGAAGGGGAAGGAGGAGGAAGAAAGAAAAAGGAAGGGAGGGAAGAAAAGAGAAGAAAGAAGAGAAGAGAGGAAGAGAGGGGAGGAGGGGAGGGGAGAAGTGAGGAGAGGAGAGGAGAGAAGAGAAGAGAAGGAAAGGGGAGGGGAGGGGAGAGGAGAGGAGAGGAGAGGAGAGGAGAGAAGAGAAGAGAAGAGAAGAGAAGAGAAGAGAAGAGAAGAGAAGAGAAGAGAAGAGAAGAGAAATTACTTGGGAGACTGAATCTTACAACATAGTCAGAAATTATTTAAAACTGCTTGGTGTTTAGTGTCTAAGATTCAATTGAATGTTGCCAAATCTAAAATTACAAGACGATTTAATATAAATTATCCTGGTAAATTATCATGACCTATTTGGACTTTCTAAGAATATACTCTGAAAACAAAAGCCTCCCTGGTTCATACTGGAATAGATATATTTCAAGCGTCCTCTGTGACTTCTGCCCAAGGCTAGGCTGGCTACACTGACTTTCTAACAGGGGCGAAGGAAAGAACAGAGAACTAAGGTTATTGAAACTCTGTGCTCATGGGGAAGAGTTAGAGGAGAGATTTCCAGTAGAGGTTACTATTGTTTTCTGATGCTACAAACAACAACAACAAACAAACAAAAACAAAACAAACAAACAAAAAACCACCTGTGTTGGGGAGTGGACTTGAAAAGTGTCCTATGAGGGGAAGGCCTTCTGCCTATGACTCTTTAGAGCAGGGGCCCTGGGCTGGCTGCTTCTTCCATCCATCCTGCTGGATGATTTGGTGTCTAATCTGATCTTCTGCTAATTTCTTTAGCTTGCTATTATCCTTATCACCTCTGCTTACTATACACTTAATAAACATACTTCTTTAAAGTTGAAAGCCTTGACAAATGTGAACCATCTCCATATGGATCAATCTGTCATGGATCATTTTTATATTTCTTTTCAAAAAAGGGCATTTCAGGTATAAACCTAACATGTTCCTAGTTTCAATTCATTCATTTATTTATTCACTCAAAACATATTTTCAAATGTCTTATTGAAGCAATGCACCTGTCTAGGAATGAGAGATAGATCATGATTTTATCAGAATTCTATCCATTAGGAACTCCCAGACATCCAGAAATGGACAAACAATAAGTTATTATGACATGGGACATTAACTGCTAAAATAATCATAAACTCAGCATGCTTCAGGAGAAATGAAAGAACTGCTGTGACCCAAGCAGACTTACACCGGTTCCTTAGGTAGGAGGGATCTACAGAACTGTATGTTGTGCCAGAAAGATAAGCCAGAGAAGCAGGACCAAAATTCTCTTTATGAAAACAACGTCTGTGTTTTCATAGCTCGCTATGGATGGTAGGCACATATCCAATCATTTCCTTACTCAGGGGGGCAGCAAGCCAATGCTTCAAGACTATTTCTTTGTTCTTGTTTCATCCAATCTACATTAATTAGTTGATTGAGCAGAATTAAGAATAGAAGACCTCACACAAACAATCATATTCAAAAGTTAGGTAGTGTTTATATACCAATATATACTTAACATCACAAATTTTGATAAAATTAGGTTCCTAAAGAAGTTATATCAAAATAAGAAAACCTAGTTATTAAAGTATCTGTTATGGGTAAATTTTGAAATGAAAAGGGGAGTTAACTTTAACAAACAAAACTTAATTATTATTTTTTAATTCTCTTACTGTTTACCAAATCAAAATATAAAAAGATTTAGACTGAAATGGTTCTGATAATAGTAGATTATTCAGAATATTCTTCATATGCAGCTTGCAAGCTAGATGTATTTGACATAACTTGTTTCATACTTGATGTGGATAACACAGAGTTTGGTCTCTGCAAAAAGACCACCTGGCTAGGCTCCACTTCCCTTCGAGACAGCTCTGGAAGCTCAGCACCTAAGCAGTTGCACAATATATATACTGTATAGGGAGTTTGCAAATCAAAATTCCCTGGGCTTCTGATAGTGTCTAATTCCTTGGAGTTATCCTAACTGCTAATTCATGCTTTTGATGTTTATTTAAATACCTATTGTTATCAATTTTATTTGTAAATAGAAAAACTATGGCTGAGAGAGCATTTTGCCCAAAGTCACAGGTAGTTGTTAACAAGTTAGTTTTTGATCCGAGTCCACTGTTTCAATCACAATTACATGCTAGTTGATTCTATGACATTGTGTTAATTCATTTGTTTTCAGGGAAAATTTGAAATTTAAAGACAAATTGTTATTATTTATAGGAACTTTATTATCTTCTGTTGGCAATTGACTGTTCCTGATATGAGGATTGAAATTTATAAATATACCAGTTATTCCCAAATTAGGCTAGAAAGTCAATGAAATATCAAAGGAAATTCTTTTAGGAAATGAAAATTTCACTTAAATAATTTTCAAAGGTAATAGAAGAATTAACAAATAAAGTGAAAGTTTCAATTCCGGACTAAAATTTATCTTAAATGAAGTGAAACAATGTATCACAAGTGCCAGTGTATGGGCCAATGAGCATTATAGAGAAAACCCATGAACCCAAGATTAACTATATATTCATTATCAAGGACAAACAAAGCAGATGTTATTTGTTTTTTATGCTATTGCTGTAAGTTTTCTATTAAAATACATTAAACAATAAAACAAAACATAGTTTCAGATTTACTTTTTAAGAAAATAAATCGTGTCATCCAGAATTTTTATTCCAACTTGGATACATCACCGCTCACCACCCCCCCACCCCCGGATTTCTTTAAAGAAAACTCTGTTTTTATCCTAATGTATTTCTTGGATATTAATTATCCCAGTCTTACCCTATCTACATTCCCTTCCTTTTTTACTTTATGAGGAAGCATTTCATTTTCTTAAGAGAGTAATGGCCATTTCCTGTTGACAATTCACCTCAATACAAATACATACAGATATACCATGATCATATCTTCCACACATATGACTGCATCTCTTCATGGAGCAATTTTCATTCTAATTGGGACCATTATCAGCCTTTATTGAAAATAAGAAAGTATGTATACAGTATCACCTCTTTTCAGCATATTGAGTAACTAAATACCTAGGACATTTTGCAATTTGTCTTAGCTCAATGCTTACCTTATATCATGACTGTATATTTACTACCTCTCCTGCAACACTTTCAGAAATATTTAGTATTCATTCCATGGAGAAAGTCTTGGAGACTTTCTTAATTACTATTAAAAGCAAGCAGACAAACTAACAAACAAAAATCTAAAACAAAAACAACCTCAGAAGAGTGAACTGAAATGCAAAACTGATATCCTCTGTGAAATAAAGATTAATTCTCCGCAAGAAACTAAAGCAGGCATATCAGTTTATTAACTCATGTGATTTGTTTTATGGGTTTCAAACTGCCCAAAGCCATTAGAGATAAATTGTGAAATGTAAAAGCTTTGAGTAGATAATATAGAAAATAAAGGAAAATGGGACATCTAGGGAATGGGTACAACTTACTTTACTTGTATTGCTTAGGAAAATATATATAAATTATATACTACTACCCATGATGTGTAAGAAGATTATTTTTAAAATATTGACATTTTATTCAGCAATACAATTATGAAAATAGTACATAATAAACTTTTGTGAAAAATAAACAATGTTGACAAACCATTTGTACATGTACATACATAGTAGAATCTCAATAAAGAAAGAATTGTAATGGAACAACTAAACTAGTTGTAGAGAAATCATTTGCTCCTTAATATGAAAGGCTTATATCGTACCATGAATAGACTACCTGGTCAGAGTTTAAAGAACCAAAAATAAATATTTGCTTAAAAAATATTAGAAGTAGAACAGGAATAGATTATGGAAAATGTTTTATATCTGATAAACAGTAAACAGTCAGGTAAGTTTAAATAACAGATACGTGATACATTTCTTTATGTTTAGTCTTAGTTAGGGTTTTACTACTGTGAACAGACACCATGATCAAGGCAACTCTTATAAGGGCATTTAATTGGGGCTGGCTTAAAGGTTCGGAAGTTCAGTCCATTATCATCAAGGTAGGAGCATGGCAGCATCCAAGCAAGCATGGTACAGGAGTTGCTGAGAGTTCTACATCTTCATCTGAAGGCCACTAGGAGAAGACTGGCTTCCAGACACCTAGGACAAGAGTTTTAAAGTCCATGCCCACAGTGACACACTTCCTTCAAAAGGGCCATACCCCCTAATAATGCCATTCCCTGGGTGAAGCATATTCAAACTACCACATATTTTAGGATATAATATCTTATTCTCTAAGTTAAAAAATTGCATATGTATTTGAAGAGATAAACATATAAATGATGGAAAACTACCATTGTTTAGAAAGAAAATTTTCCATAGGTGGACAATGCATAAGCAACTTTGATAATTGTCATGCGTAGAAAGTTCCCAGAAAGTCTAGAGACTTCAAAAAGCTGTTTACAGAGCTAAGCAACAACGAATGCGTGGGAGAATATTCTCTTCAGGATACAGACTTGGAAAGCAGCATGTTCTGGCTTCAAAGCTAACAACTTTATAAGCGATTTACTTAACGTTGGAGGGAAACATCGAATAGTGTGTGTGTTCTGCTGTTGTCTGAGCTGTTGGAGGTTCAGATGATCTTTTACCACATATTCAGTGGGTTAAAGTATTGACTTCTCTCTTAAAGCTATGGCACTCAGAAGTCTGAAATTGGTCTAGTGAGAATAAATCAAGGTTGTCAACCTGGTCAGCTTTATCTGGAGATTGGACAGGACATTCTGTTGCCTTCTTTATCTTCTAGAGGCTGTCTTTATTCTTTGGATTCTGATTACATTGTTCCTTTATTAGCCTCTTTATTACCTTGCATTCTCTTGGTACTGACCTATACTGTCCTGTTTTTCTGATACAAGGAATCTTATGATTGACCATGCCTTCCTATGACAACCCATAGCAGTCCTCCCATCTCAGGATCCTAAGTTTAATGACATATATAAAGTCTTTTTTAGTGTGTAAGGCAATATATTAGGAGCTTTTAGGGATTTGTGTGTTCATATATCTATGTGAGAGGGATTTTAATTAACTACACAGAAATATACACATATCAAAAGCATTAAGTTAAAATATTTTTATGACAGATTGGAGCAATACTCAAAATAGCAAAAACAGTTTATACAATGGAAAGAAGTAAACAGATTAAAATAAGACTATAAGAAAGAACGGAGCTAAATCAAAAGAAGAAAGGAGGAGAGAAAAGGGAGGTCAAGGGAAAAGAAAGGAGAAATGTAGAGTTGGATGGTGGGATTGCAGAAAATTAAATCCTTTAAATATGTTTAAATACATTTCCAAACTATCTGAGTAGTAAAAGAATGCTGCTATTTTATGTATTACATGTGTGATTAAGGACAAGGTAATTGTGTTTACATGTTAATGAAGGGAGAGACTAAAAGACAAGTAACTCTCAAGCCAGAGGTTTAGATTCTGTGACGATTACAAATTCTAGCAATAACTAAAAAATGAATGTTTTTCTAATACAAGTGAGAATCCTACAAACAGACTTATGAACAACTTAATTCTGTTCACCCCAAACCTTTCTTCCCAGGATAACAATAGAAACTGTTAATATTTGTATATAGTTTGTATTGTATGTAATAATAAAATGGGTGATGTCAGCCAGGATAGGCAGGTGAAATACTTCAAACCTCTGCAGTCCTACCAGGGTGTATATGTCCTACAAACCATCAGTCAGAGCAGAAGTATCTAGATTGACTATAAGAAGAAACACAGGCCTATTAATAGTAAAATAATCACAACTGATAAAAATCCGTTAAAATTACAAATAAAAATAACTTACAAAGCCTGAAAGTTGTAGAAAAGAGCAAACAATATTTATTCAAGAAATTTGTCTACTATCAGTAACGTAAATCTATGTGGGAACCATGACCCATTGCTTCCTATAATATACACACATGCACACACACACACACACACACACACACATATACACACACACACGATATATACGATGTATAAATATGTGTACATGGATATCATATACACATACATATACATACATATATTCCTTCCTCATGATATAAGTTCCACAACTCCACAGTGAGCTCTATTGCTCAGAAAGTGGAATTCAATTTTATATCAGTTCAAGGACTCAACATCCAGCATCCAGAGGGTGGAAAAAGTCAACAGTATTTCTTTGTAGGAGGAATAGAGGTGGCCACCTCTGCATAAATGCGGCTGTGCAGCTGTAGAGGCAACACCTGTAGGAGAAAATAAATGAAGACTGCCTGAGAGACCAAGGATTGCTGACACAGATAATTGCAGCCAATCGGAATGGCTGCTAAGAAGAGATGCTTGCTTGAAACCAATGGGATGGGGGTGGAGGGTACAAAGGGCAGTCCTATGCATTATTAAACGAGCTTGTGGCAGCATTCAATTGAGCTTGCTATGGTGTTCTCATCTGCTCCCGAAGTCTGTGTGGTTGATTCCACACACGTCATCTCCATCCCCCAAGGGCAAGTAGGGTCTGAAGCAGGGGGTCCAGGGCACAAGCACCATTTCTTAATCTCTTTGCCCAGTTCTTGAACAAAGGTACATTCTAGATAAGTAATTTGGAACGTTTAAGACATTTGTTCTCACAATCTTCATTTGTAAGGTGAAGTTCCCTCCAAATGCAGCTAAGTGAGGGCACTCGAGCTTTGGTTATTCAGGTTAAATTGACTTAGATATGAAATGTCCATGCTAAAGGAGGTAACCAAGAACACCAAAGCTGATGGCTAATGCCTCAGTCCTGTGCTCATAAGAATAAATTCACTCCCAAACCAATGGATGAATGTATGAACATGTTTCTTAGAGGAAAAAAGAGGGACATGTGGATTAAAACAGAGATGAATAGAAAGCATTGTTTACTTTGTCAGCATCTGAATGTCATAGTGTATAGATGTATTATATTATTTTTTCCTAGAAGTAGATAATATTTTTAATATCCCAAGCAATTGAATGTATTGCTCTAATCTTATGTATAGATATATAAATAAATATTATCATGAGAGAAGATGAACTTCTGAGCAAACTGAAGTTTGCTCAGAAAATAGACAGCATTGATTATGTAATATTAGTTTGCTTCTCTCCAGCTTCACATATCAGTTCCCTTAGACACATGTTTACCTAAGTTATGACTTTCCTCTCACAGATGCAAAACCATAGCTTATAGTCTTTCTAAAATTAACTTTGGAGCTTTGAGCTTTATTCAAGAAATTAAACCTTATTTGTTATTAAGTGACTATTGTCCTTGCTCAGATTGACAGTTCACCTTGCTACAGAAGCTTGGTACCTTTTGAAAAACATAAATGAAGCGTAAGCAATTATTTTCATCCTTTGGGTTACCTGTCCTTTTCACTTTTAAGTATTTTCTAATGACTTCTTTCAGGAGTTTGCCTAGTGCTTTGATATAATGCCATGCTGTAAAAGATTCAGTTTTCAAATTAATCACAGCAAATCACATTGTCCTACATCTGTTGTCACAATCTCCCTGTGCATAAATGTATGATAGAGACTAAATTAATTTGACCATCACTACAGTTTAGAGAATAATAGTTTCCTTTGACCAAAACTCTTATTTGGTCAAGTTTTTACATTGATGTAACAGAATATCTATGAAAGTCAAATTCATGAAAGAAATATTAACTTTGGTTTACGTTGCCAGAGTGTTTAGACACTGTGATAAGGAGTGTACATCAGAATAGTTTATAGCACAGCAGAACCTTTGGAACACACTCAAAGTGTGCTGTACACTGTGACTAGGTTTCACTTACAAATTTGTCCATGATTCTAAGTTGCTGCCCTGAGCTGGGGACCAACTATTTAAAAATGTGACTTGGGCATTTCAGATTTAAACCATCACCCCCACCTCTGGAACTTCCAGGCTCACACTTGACTCATAAAATATAGTATGTTTATTTCAACTCTAAAAACTCTCCAGAGTCTTAAAATTATTCGAAAGACTAAATTCAAAGACTCCTTTAGGACTCAAAGAAACTCTTAGCTTCGAGCATCTGCAAACATTAAAAGTCAAATTAGGATATATAATGGTCAGTTTATTCATGAGAGGGGATGAGGTGAAGTACTCTAGGAGGGGGAACCAGGAGTTGGGGCTACATTTAGGATGTAAATAAATAAAATAATTTTTTAAAAAAGAAAACTTCTCTGGCACCTATTGTCCTTGTTAAGTTTTAGAGAAACAACCTAAGTAAAGAAGGCTATGTTTGCACAAGGTTCTGTCCACCATATTTGGGATGGAATAGAACAGAATGAGACACTTCCCATTTACAGTAGCCAAGAGCAAGAGACAAAGGATCCAGTAGAACATCCCAAAGAACATCTTTAGTGACCTATTTCCTTTTCCTGGCATGATCCCCAATGTAAATAAGCATTCACATTTTAAAACAGATCAGGACAAGAAAAGCATAAAAGGATCAGATTAAGTCTAGACAAATTATAGTAGGTAAATATTAAGGAGGGTCTATGAAGTAAATTGTATCAGAACATATATTATGAAAAATAATTTTCAATAAAATATATATTAGAAAAGAATTAAAACCTTTAATTCCCATAGCTCCATGTCTAGTACTGGGGCCAAGTGGTAATACACTTTGAACTCTGAGAATCTTGGGCTACAAAAACCTTGCTGTTTATAGTTCACACAATATCTCCTTGATATTAGTTCCTCTTATTCACTACAACTTTCTTATGTACATAGTACACGTTTCTGGAATCTCCTGTATTGTAGTATGGCCCCTGATGTTTATACTTCTCACATTGCTTTCAGGTGAACCAAATATAGCTATCCCATATCTAGCATGTATTTTCAGGCTTCATGGACTTTCCTTGAACGAAGTGGAAGTTGATCTGACTTGTAACTCCTATATAATGCACATCTGTACTATTAGAATGCACGTGGACAGTCCCAAGATCTGAGCCACCTTGTGCAGAGTCCATGCCTCTTTAGATTGCTGCTCAACAGCCTCCGAGGTGTGTAAATGTGGAACCTGGGCAACCTACTCCCCTGGTGACCATCTGTGAGCAGGTATTCTACTAACTCTCCCCTATAGATGGATACTTTCTGGATTTAGTTCATAATTATGTAATCTATAAGACTGTACTGGGGAGAGACTGAAAAACTCCTGAAAGGCCCTTAATATATCTTTTCTTTCTCTTTCTTAGGACAAAAAAATGTTGGCTTTTTAAAAAATGATGTCATTATTCACTTTAATCCATGTGTTGCTTTTGTTCATGCTTCCTATTGATTCCTTTAACTGGCCTGTTTTAAAAATCTCTCCAGTCTGCCTTTTGCAGCTGTTTGTCACTGTAAACCAGACTAAAAGTTAGCAGTCATAACAATGTTTCATCCTGGAATCTGTGTTTAACTGAAATTTCTTACACAGAATTAAATATGCCATTGTAGTTTTATTTGTTTTGCTTTGTTTTAATAGAGACTCAATTGCCAGGATATGACTCCGTTTCTTCTAGCCCAATTCCCAGTTTTGTCTGAAAGCCCATGAGAGCAGTCTTTACAGTACATAATTCTATCACCATTTTGATCTCTGAGCTCTCAGAATTGCTCATTAAGCTCTGCTTTCAACTACAAACCTATCACATGTGCCGTAGCGTCGAAATGATAAGCCTTCCTTAAAGTAACTCCACTTCTCTTGGAACCAACTTTCTGTGTTAATTTTTATTTTCATATCTATAAGAAAATACCTCACAAAAATTTTTTTCCAGTCACGGTTGCAAAGGATTCTGTCAATCATGTTAGGAAAGGAGTGGAGAAGAACAGCTTATACCATGAGTTCAGGAACACGATAAAAAAGCAGAAGGCACCACCAAAGGAAATTTCCCAGGGCCCTATTTCCTCCTGGTATATCTTCTTTCTAAAACTTCCCAAAACAGAGCCTAAGCTGGGGGGGGGGCATTCAAATCATTTGCTTCTGTGCATATCTCAGATTGAAACATAGCAATGTTATTCCCAATGAATAGGTCTTAGTATTTTAAAATACTAGGTTACCAGCATCATTTGCTGCCAGTTCAGAGTGTTCACACTGGATCCATTCATATTAAATAATTCTAACTGTAAAACAACACCAGCATTATGCTATCAATGATATTTAAACAGGTCTGGGTATGTCCTGATATTTAAAAGAAGTACAATTATATTATTACTCTATTAGAAAGGTAATGTCCCTGGCAGAGCCCACCATTTTCTAGATCATTCTATTCTTCACTTACTGAGCACCAAATACACATATATTCCATTCACTGACTTCCTATATTTGTTGGAAGTTACCATTGTTATCTCTATTTTGTTCTGAAAAGGATTTCTAAGCTCATCTAGCTCAGAATTTGGACAGAGACAGAATTTCACACTATCAATCATGTGTCTCTATAAGATATGTTCTTGAACACTGTACTAGGCAGCCTCCTAGCAAAACATAAACATGAGGAAGGCAGTTAAGGATATTCTAAAGCAGGATATTCTAGTTTGGAATAGTTCTCTGCAGACTTGAGTTTTATAGATGTACTTAAAATAGGGAGATGGTAATGGACTTTTTCAGATACCAGCAAACGACAAGTAGGTAAATACTACAGTTCTTTTAAGATCAAAATCATTTCTAACAGTCCCTACTTCTCACCGATCCATAAACACAACTTCAGAGCTAAAAATGAAAAAAAAAAAATCGATGCTGTCCTGGTTTGGTGCATTAGGTATGCACTCAGTAAGCTGAAGAAGTCAAACACATGAGATTTTTCCCTCTTCAATGATCTTTGACCTAAATATACCTTCATCTCTGAGCAAATAACTACATAGGAATGTTTATCAGATAATGTGTTTGTATCTGTAAGACATTCCACCTTCACTTTTATTGATATACTGTGGCTCAATCCACATATTTACTCAGAAAAGAAAATATACACAAAGTCTTAAAATAAAATTGTCTAGAAAATAATATTATTTATAAGCAAAAACCTGACAGGTCAACATTCATATCCCATTAAGGTGTCTGTTGTGCAATGCATTGCATGGTAGCCTTTGGGTTTACAAAATAAATGAAAATCGTGGCTGTCTGCTAGTGCAGGGAAGCTATGAATGCCTAATATTTCTGTTTCTGTGGAGCTTTGTCACCAACCACATTTGGTTACTCATTCTTTATTGATTGGAGTTGCTGGATTGAGTAAACCACTCCCTAAGACTGTTGATTACTGAATTAAAATCTGAGGAGGCAAACAAATAAATTTTTATAATGCTTGTTTAACAATATATTCAGCAGTATACTCTAAGATGGTATGGCTTAGAGTAACATTGTAGAGTGCTAGCAAAAACAAATTTAGAGCCAACTCAGAGGAAACTCATAATCATAAAGTCATCCTGAGACAGGGATAATAAAAACATAGTTACAGTAAACAGACTGAGTCCACAGTGACAATGGATAAATCACAAAGTACGAGGCAGAAAAAGCAAACAACAGATATCATCTGAGCAGGATAGAGAGAAATTATCAAGCAATGAAGTAATGGAAATGTCAGGGTGCTAGAGCCAGGCTTCATTACAACAGCCCCTAATAACATCCATTTCCTTTAAAGGTCAAAGGAACTTGTAAATAAAAACACCAGCTTCCTTTCAGATTGTATTTCTATTTTAATATTTTTTAACCTGTGGAAGTCTTTTTTTTTTTTTTAAAAAAAAAAAAAAGATTTTAGAGTTTTTCTTTAATCTCCAAAATGAACATTTTAAAACAGATGCAATGTACCAAATACATTATTGTGATTATTTTTTAAAAAGTTTGAAGGAGCAAAATAGTTCTATATAAGAACTGCATAATTTAATGATGTTTAGATGAAAGATGAATTTAGGCTACAAAATATCTCCAACATGCATTTACTGACTCTTTTTTTTTTTTTCGTACTTTATTTACATTTCAAATGTTTCCTCCTTTCCAAATCTCCCCATTGGAACCTCCCTATTCCCTACCCCCTTCCCCTGCCACTATGGGGTTATTCTCCCACCCACCCACTCTTGTCTTCCCTCCTTGGCATTCTCCTATACTAGGGAAATCTAACACCCTCAGGCCCAAGGGCCTCTACTCCCCCTGAGGGATAACAAGACCCTCCTCTGCCACATATGTGGCCAGTGGTCCCTCCATGTGTATTCTTTGGTTGGTGATCGAGTCTCTGGGAGCATCAAGGGGTCAGGCCAGTTGCCACTGTTGCTCCCTCCCTGGGGGCTGCAAACTCCCTCAACTCCTTCAATTCCTTCTCCAACTCTTCCATCTGAGGCCTCACACTCAGCCCTACAGTTGTTGTGAAGTGACTAGGGTATATCGAACTTTTGGGCTAATAACCCACTTATCAATGAGCACATACCATGTTCATTCTTTTGTGACTGTGTTACATCACTCAGGATGATATTTTCAAGTTCCATCCATTTTGCTGCGAATTTCATGAAGTCATTGTTTTTCATAGCTGAGTAGTATTCCATTATGTAAATGTACCACATTATCTGTATCCATTCCTCTGTTGAGGAACATCTGGGTTGTTTCCAGTTTCTGGCTATTATAAATATGCTGCTATGAACATAGTGGAGCATGTATCTTTATTACATGTTGGAGCATCTTCTGGGTATATGCCCAGGAGTGGTATAGCTGGGTCCTCAGGTAGTATTATGTTCATTTTTCTGAGGGTCTGACAAACTGATTTCCAGAGAGGTTGTATCAGCTTGCATTCTCACCAGCAATGGAGGAGTGTTCCTCTTTCTCCACATGCTCGCCAGCATCTGCTCTCACCTGAGATTTTGATCTTAGCCACTCTGACTGGTATGAGGTGGAATCTCAGGATTGTTTTGATCTGCATTTCCCTGATGACTAAGGATGATGAACATTTCTTTAGGTGCTTCTCAGCCATTCAAGTTTCCTCAGTTGGGAATTCTCTGTTTAGCTCTGTTCCCCATTTTTTTGATAGTGTTATTTGGATCTCTGAAGTTTAGCTTCTTGAGTTCTTTGTATAGCTTGGATGTTAGCCCTCTATCGGACATAGGATTGGTAAAGATCTTTTCCCAATCTGTAGGTTGCCGTTTTGTCCTATTTACAGTGTCCTTTGCCTTACAGAAGCTTTGTAATTTTATGAGGTCCCATTTGTGGATTGTTGATCTCCGAGAACAAGCCATTGGTGTTCTGTTCAGGAACTTTTCCCCTGTGCCCATGTGTTCGAGATTTTTCCCCACTTTCTCTTCTATTAGATTCAGTGTATCTGGTTTTATGTGGAAGTCCTTGATGTACTTAGACTTGAGCTTTGTACAGGGAGATAGGAATGGATCAATTCACAATCTTCTACATGTAGACCACCAGTTGAACCAGCACCATTTGTTGAAGATGCTGTTTTTTTTTCCACTGGATGGTTTTAGCTCCTTTGTCAAAGTTCGAGTGACCATAAGTGTGTGGGTTCATTTCGAGGTTTTCGATTCTATTGCATTGATCTACGTGCCTGTCACTGTACCAATACCATGCAGTTTTTATCACTACTGCTCTGTAGTACAGTTTGAGGTCAGGGAGGCTGATTCCCCCAGAAGTCTTTTTATTGTTGAGAATAGCTTTTGCTATCCTGGGTTTTTTGTTAATCCATATGAATTTGAGAATTGCTCTTTCTAAGTCTATGGAGAATTGAGTTGGAATTTTGATGGGAATTGCATTGAATCTGTAGATTGCTTTCGGCATAAGGACCATTTTAACTATATTAATCCTTCCAATCCATGAGCATGGGAGATCTTTGTGTCTTCTGAGGTCTTCTTCGATTTCTTTCTTCAGAGACTTGAAGTTCTTGTCATACAGATCTTTCACTTGTTTGGTTAGATTCACACCAAGATATTTTATATTGTTTATGACAATTGTGAAGGATGTCGTTTCCATAATTTCTTTCTCAGTCTGTTTATCCTTCGAGTATAGGAAGGCTACTGATTTGCTTGAGTTAATTTTGTATCAGGCCACTTTGCTGAAGGTGTTTATCAGCTGTAGCAGATCTCTGGTGGAGTTTTTCTGGTCACTTAAGTATACCATCATATCATCTGCAAATAGTAATATTTTGATTTCTTCCTTTCCAATTTGTATCCTTTTGACCTCTTTTTGTTGTCTGATTGCTTTAGCTATAACTTCAAGTACTATATTGAATAGATAGGGAGAGAGAGGGCAGCCTTGCCTAGTCCCTGATTTTAGCAGGATTGCTTTGAATTTCTCTCGATTTCATTTGATGTTGGCTGCTGGTTTGCAGTATACTGCTTTTACTATGTTTAGGTATGCTCCTTGAATTCCTGATCTGTCCAAGAATTTTATCGTGAAGGGATGTTGAATTTTGTCAAATGCTTTTTCAGCATCTAATGAAATGACCACATGGTTTTTTTCTTTGAGTTTGTTTATGTAGTGGATTACATTGATGGGTTTCTGGGTATTGAAACATTCCTGCATCCCTGGAATGAAGCCTACTTGATCATGGTGAATGATCGTTTTAATGTGGTCTTGGATTAAGTTTGTGAGAATTTTATGGAATATTTTTGCATTGATATTCATAAGGGAAATTGGTCTGAAGTTTTCTTTTATTGTTGGGTCTTTGTGGGGTTGTGGTATCAGTGCAACTGTGGCCTCATAGAATGAATTGGGTAGTGTTCCTTCTGTTTCTATTTCGTGGAATAGATTGAAGAGTATTGGTATTGGTCTTTTTTGAAGGTCTGATAGAACTCTGCACTGAACCCATCTGGTCCTGGACTTCTTTTGGTTGGGAGACTTTTAATGACTGCTTCTATTTCTTTAGGGGTTATGGGACTCTTTAGATGATTTATCTGATCCTGATTTAACTTTGGTATTTGGTGTCTGTCTAGAAACTTGTCCATTTCATCCAGATTTTCCAATTTTGTTGCAAATAGGCTTTTGTAGTAGGATCTGATAATTTTTTTAATTTCCTTAGAATCTGTTGTTTTATCTCCCTTTTCATTTCTAATTTTGTTAATTTGGATACTATCTCTGTTCCCTCTGGTTAGTCTGGCTAAGAGTTTATCTATCTTGTTGATTTTCTCAAAGAACCAGCTCCTGGCTTTGTTGATTCTTTGTATAGTTCTTTTAGTTTCTACTTGGTTGATTTCAGCCCTTAATTTGATTTTTTCCTGCCTTCTACTCCTCTTGGCTGTATGAGCTTCTTTTTGTTCTAGAACTTTCAGGTGTGCTGTTAAGCTGCTAGTATATGCTCTCTCCAGTTTCTTTTTGGAGGCATTCAGAGCTATGAGTTTTCCTCTTAACACTGCTTTCATTGTGTCCCATAGGTTTGGGTACGTTGTACTTTCATTTTCATTAAGTTCTAGGAAGTCTTTAATTTCTTTCTTTATTTCTTCCTTGACCAAGTTATCATTGAGTAGAGCGTTGTTCAGTTTCCATGTGTATGTGGGCTTTCTGTTGTTGTTATTGCCATTGAAGACCAGCCTTATTCCATAGAGATCTGACAGGAGGCATAGGATTATTTCAATCTTCTTATATCTATTGAGGTTTGTTTTGTGACCAATTATATGATTAATTTTGGAGAAGGTACCATGAGGTTCTGTGAAGAAAGTATATTCTTTTGATGTAGGATGAAATGTTCTGTAGATATCTGTTAAACCCATTTGGTTCATAGCATCTGTTAGTTTCACTGTGTCTCTGTTTACTTTATGTTTCCAGGATCTGTCCATTGATGATAGTGGGGTATTGAAGTCTCTCACTATTATTGTGTGAGGTACAATATGCGCTTTGAGCTTTAGTAAAGTTTCTTTTATGAATGTGGGAGCCCTTGCATTCCAGGCATAGATGTTCAGAATTGTGAGTTCTTCTTGGTAGATTTTTCCTTTGATGAGTATGAAGTGTCCTTCCTTATCTTTTTTGATGACTTTTGGTTGGAAGTCGATTTTATCCGATATTAGAATGGCTACTCCAGCCTGTTTCTTGGGACCCTTTGCCTGGAAAATTGTTTTCCAGCCCTTTACTCTGAGGAAGTGTTTGTCTTTAACAGGGAGGTGTGTTTCCTGGATGCAGCAAAATGCTGGGTCCTGTTTATGGATCCAGTCTGTCAATTTATATCTTTTTATTGTGGAATTGAGACCACTGATGCTAAGAGATGCTGAAGAATAGTAATTGTTGCTTGCTCTTATTTTCAATGTTGTTTATATGTTTGTGTGGCTATCTTCTTTTGAATTTGCTGAAAGATTACTTTCTTGCTTTTTCTTGGGTATAGTTTCCCTCCTTGAGTTGGCATTTTCCATGTATTATTCTTTGTAGAGCTGGGTTTGTGGAAACATACTGTGCAAATTTGGATTTGTCCCTGTGGAAGTCTTTGATCTGGCTTGGAAGTTTAAATTATTGAAATTAGTTGGAGAGAAAAGAACACCAAATTTCTCTTAAATTCAAAGTACAACAAATTTTTATTTTGTTCTTTGTTTTGATTTGTTTTCAGGATTTTTGGTTGGTTTGGTTTGGTTTGGTCTTTCTTTTTCCTTTTTAATTTTTTGGCTTTTTTATTTTGTTTTGTTATTTGGTTGGTTGGGATGGTTTTGTCCATTTCTTTGTTTTATTTTGTTCTTATTGTTGTCGTTTTAAGATACATGTCTTATTCTCTAGCTCAGGCTGCCCTCAAATTTGTGAAAATTCTCCAACTTTCCCAAGTTCTGGGAATATATATTTGAGTCACAGTGTCCAACTCCAAACATTCCTCTAAATAAACTCTTTAAATGGGGAAAAATACTTTATTATGCCAATAACTGTATTTTTGCAATACTGAAGAATTATCACTTGAATAATCTCTAAAGGTTCAAATACAGATATTACTATTACTAGACACCCTTGTAAGACAAAAAGTGAATGAACCTGTCAGTAGTTTTTAGGTATAAGTTATGAATTCCCTTGTGCTTATCATAAAATATGATACCATTAGATGTGCCATATCCAATAAATGAACATTTACTTTAAGGTGCTTCAAAGTATTTATCATGTCTACCAAAGCCCTTCCATAAGATTTACTAATATCCAGCAGGAAGATTGTAGAGAAATGAGGACAAGAATAGCTGATATTTTTTTAAAAGACTCAACAATGATTAAACTGAAGTTCCAAGATCTTGTCCAAAAGGTAAAGAAGTTAACTCAACCTTCTATCTCATAATTTTTAAAAAATCTAACTTTTGGTGCTAAATTTTATTTTGTATATTTTATCAAACCTGCATAGTGTGTCATGGGGCAGGCTGACAAGAGACCACCAGAAGTCATATGAAGCCAAAAACCACGTCAGTCAGGTTAGGCAAGCTTTCATTTACAGGTTTTACTACTTTGAGCTTTTGATGTCGATTCCATTCAATCGTAAGTCATGTACTACTAGATTCTGCATCATTCCATGTGTCAGTTATGTCCAGATTAATAGATAATAAAAAAATTGTAAAATTCATCAGATCAAACAAGAACGGTTCATATTCGTTTTATTCTTCGCCATAAAATAATGCAGAAGCAAGAAGTCCAGAAGGAACTATCCAGGTAGATGAGTCTGCTCCATGGGAAACTTCAAAGACTCTGGTCCTTGGCAAAGCTCTGCCAACTATGTTAGATACTTTGCACAGTTTTTCCTGTGTCTCATGTCATTGGTTGTCCCTGTCAATCTTTATTAAATTCTAGAAAATGAGATGGCAGGAAGAGGAAACTGTCAGAAAAGATCTCATTTGAAAGCTGTGGCCAGACCCATCATTCTATACATCATTCCTGTTCACAACTAATTGCTCACACAGCCATGCCCGGCTTCAGAGGAAGTCAAAGAGTCTCATTGGGCCAGATGCATCCCCATGCCTTAATAATCACAGGTTTGAATAAATCTGTTCCTCTACAGGTAAGGAAGGGGAAGTGAAAGAACATAATAAGCCTTTCGATTCTTTTCTCATTATGAAATAAGGGAGTATTAAGATTAGAAACTCAGTATTCCTTAGAAAAGGGCATCACAATATTTTTCAGTAAGTAGAATGTGCGTTGTGGTAAGAGAATGAATACATTCACTGGTTTATTCATACGATAGTGAAGTTCCTATGAAGGATAAATCAAACACATGATTTTAGGAGATTTTTATGATTATACCTGGATTTGTTACTTATTCTGTTACACTTACAAAAAAAAAAAAAAAAGTACTATCTAAACCAGAATAACAAGGAACTCACCATATAGCACAGGCTAGAATTGGAATTGAACTCATGACCTCCTTGCCTCTGCCACCCAAGGGGTAGGATTACAAAAATCCACTACCATTTCTGGCCTTCTGCAAGTATATTATGTTTTTCATCTTGTTGTTTTAATTTTGGTCAATAAATTGTATTTTTTTGTGTGTTTTGTCATCATTTCTCTCAAGATATTCTTAAGTTCAAAACATTAACATAGTAGCTGAGAATGTTTAAAATTAATTTTTTTTATGTTTCCCAATCTAAGTATTAGTGGACTGTTTAATCTCTCTCAGTTCCCACAGGTAATTTGGTAGAATGAACTTTGGGCTCCACTTAGTTGGCTTTCAGAGGACTATTGATCTATGTTCACGATCTTGTCACTCAGAGTACATTCCAGTGGTACCTTTCTCCAATCAATCACCATAGCTTTGACATGTGACTTATTTCATCCAATGGCATATGTAATCTGGACAAAAATTAAATTTTGAGCCAAAGCTCTACTAGAGACTGTGGATTTCACTAGGGCTCTTGACTTTCCTTCTCATTCAATAGGAGCACAGCTGAGAAAGGGAGACTGCTACTTCAACTCAACAGTATAGAATATATATGTGTGTGTGCGAAATACATAACTACAGCCTACTCATTCAGTTTAGTGCTATTTATATGTTTATCAATTCAAGGATGAACACATGGTATTGGATAACCAATGAAGGGGTTCTCCCCTGGGTAAATTATTTTTTCTACCTTCAGCATTCTTTAGTTGCCTCTAGTTCTTTGTCTATGGGTGTGGTCCTTTGAGATTTCACCTGTGCATGTTATTATATCTATTGCTGCTCTATTTCCTCAGGTCTTGTTTAGGCTGCCATCTTGTTGAGGTATCATGGGTGAAGCTTCCCTGTTATTTCTAGGAAACACAATCTCACGGCCCAGTCCTGAACCTGAGGATCTTACAATCTTTCCATATATACATATACATGTACATATGCATATATTTTTAGAGACATAGATATAAATGTATTTATACAGATACATATATTTAGTATACATACATTTATACACAATAAATTGTGTATATATATATATTAAATACATATTTATATATTTAGCTAAATAACATGATATCTACATTAAAATTATATATATATATACATATATATATATAACAATAGGCATTATTTCTATAGTGAATAATGGGGTACATAGTAATGGCTAATATGGTAAAAAAATGAAGAAAAGACTGATGTGATTATTTTTCAATTATAAAATATTAAAAATAATTAAAATAAAAATTTTTAAAGTATAGAATTTGAAAGCTGTTCATAGGAGAAGAGTAACTGCTGTCTGGGACAACCCTAATTTTCTGTGTCAACTTGACTAGGCTATAGACCATGAGGTACCCAGACATTTAATTAAACATTTGTTTGCCACTGAAAGTGTTTGAGAATGAGATTAACATTTGAATTTGTATAACCAGTAAATTGGATTGCCTTCCCAACTAGAGGGTCAATATCCAATCAGTCAAATATCTCATTAGAGCAAAGAAACTGACCAATTTGTTGGCTGACTGAGGTTGAGACATGGGCCTTTTCCTGCCTTTGCACTTGATCTGAGTCAGTTCTTCCAGGTTACAAGGCTTTAAGGATTCACTGAAACTATGTTCTTTGCTCTCCTGCCAAGAGATTTCAATTGGAACTCCACTATCCAGCCCTGAGTTCTCTAGCTGTTAGACATAAGGCTTGGGTCTTCTTGGCTACTATGACCACATGAGTCAATTCTTTAAAATAACAGAACCCTTTACCTATTAGTTGTATTTCTTCAGAGAACTTGATTACATCTTGCAATGTGATCAAGGTGCCATGTGTCAGGACATCATAATACGCAGTACCATTTACTGTAATAGCAACTTATTGACACAGCTGAACTTTCTTTCCTCATCACATACCTCATGCATAATCTTTCTCCGGACAACCTGGTGCGAATATTTTCTCATAGACATCAGCTAACTTATTTTTAAAGAGCAAGATCCTTTAATTCAATAAAATTTAAATTCTTCTATTTTATAGGTAGTGTGGTATTTGTGACTTTTTCTCACCGTTTATGTTTATTTAGGTTTATATGCATATGTATATGCTTAACTCTATATGTATATGTGTATGCTATATTAAGTCTAGTAGCTTGCCATTTGATCATTATTTTCCAATTTTTTGCTGGTTTTTAAAAATTTATTTTCATTTACATCATTGTCAAATAACTGGATCTCTTGACTCTGCCATTTGACCCTTCTATTGGCATATGAGAATAGATATTTTAGAATTACAGTACATCTCTTCAGACACTACAGCTGCCTTAGGATAATATGACCATATACCTATTATGACACATTATGAAACTGTACTTCTATGTCTCCTATCATATCCTTTTTAATAACTGATGTGCATGATATTTCCACAAATATTATAAACCCAAAGGTGCTTTGTTAGATTTTAAATAGTTACTTTTATATGTTTTGTTCTTCTTAGTAGGGTTTATTTGTTCTTTTTAAGGTTTATTTTTAAGAGAGATTTAAACTTGTTGCAAAGATATGTGGAAGGTATAAGAGTGACTGTCATATATTATCCACACAGCTTCCTCCTCTATCACCACTCACACAACAGTGGTACATTGGTTAAAATTGGTAAG
This sequence comes from Rhynchomys soricoides, assembly GCA_019843965.1. Taxonomy (NCBI): domain Eukaryota; kingdom Metazoa; phylum Chordata; class Mammalia; order Rodentia; family Muridae; genus Rhynchomys; species Rhynchomys soricoides. Next base: position 2,796,161 of record JADRCH010000288.1, on the reverse strand, counting down.
CATATATAAGTACATTGTCACCAATGTCTATATGTTGAGCTCAGCCCATGTTTAGTGTGGTACAAATTATAGATTTGCCTATCCATCTCTGCAGTACCATATGGAAGAATGTCTTAGCCAAAGAAATATATTCTGTGTTCTCTTTCCTCCAGTCTAAAACGTTCTGATTCCATGACAACCACTGGTCATTTGATTTTCTGCTTGCTGAACTTTAAGACTTTTAAAATATATTTTTCAATAAAATCAAATATGTATTTTGCAAATATTTATCCCAATCTAAGTTTTGTCTTTTTAGTCTTTTCTTGACTTCTCTAGTACAATATTTTTAAATATTAATGAAGTCCAGATTACCAATTAATTTTTGATGAATGTGTGTTTGGTAGTATTTTGAAAGCATTACTAATCACAAGATCTCCTATACGTACTAGGACTTTATGGTTTTGTATGCTATGTTTGGATTTGTGACATTTTCTGAGTTAATATTTGTGGGGTGAAGAATTTATGTATATTCATTCCATTTTATATTTTGTATGTCTAGATTATATTTAATTTAGCTTTCTTGCGTTATTATTTATACATAATCTGTTTTTGTAAGTTATCCCAGTCCTGTCCCTGCCAAGCTGATATTGAGCATTGGACTTTTCTTCCTTGTGTCTTCTGTGTCCATCATGACTCTTTAACCATGAATCCTAAGTTAACTTGCTTTCTATTGTGACATCTTGTCACCATTTCTACAACTTCACATAAATAGATCCTCACAGTGCGAACTCTGCAATTGTCATAGACTGTTTTATTTAGTGCAATTTTTAAAGATTCATCTATGCAACCATGTATAGCCATAGACCTTATCCTTCCAAATATTAAACAATAATTTATTAACAGCATTTTCTACTTACAAGTTGATGGATGTTGGGATTGTGCCCAGTCTTTTTATACTTTATGGGTAAAACTACTATAAAACTATGCAGTAGCTTTGGTATGACTATTTTGTATTATTTAAATAACTGATTGAGAATGAATTGACTATATTATATGGTATAGGGACCTGCTAATATATTTTCCATAGTTACTGAAGTTTTTACAGTTCTTACTTATATACTTACTTTTTCACATAGTTACTTACAGTTCTACCAGAAATAGTAAGCATTCCATTTGTTCTAGAAGCCCACTGTGATGACTATTTTTCATTGTCAACTTGACTACATTAGAACTATTGAGCTGAGCAAGGATATGCCTTTAATCCAGATAGTGAGTCAGGAAGACATTCCTTTAATCTGGGTTGTCCCTTCTGCTGGAAGTCTGTGTAAGGACATAGAAAATTAAATCTTTGCTCTTTGCCTGTTTGCCCTTACCTTGCTAGCAAGTCTATTCCTTCACTGCTATACTTTTTTCCAGTGATTTGTTAAGTGACAATCTTTTGTAACGGTCCATTAAAATATATTGACTATTTTAAACTATTTTTTGACTGAGTTATAAGGTACACTGTAGTCCAGATACATATGTTTTTACAAAATAAACATGTTGCAACTCAGTTCTTTGATCTGGTGTATTAATCATTTTAACAAACATATTTTTCAAAAAAGAAAACCGCTGTCCAAAATTTCAATGAATTCTGACTTATTTGCTGTTTTTTACAATTTATGTTTCTGTGCCTTGGATAAAAATATTTTCTTGAAACAAAATCCTGAATATTTTCTTCCACTTTTGTCCTCAGAAATTTTGTAGTATCAACTGTTTATCATTCTGTTTCCGTTCAAGGTGACTTTTGTGTGGCGTGAGGTAAGAGCTGAAGTTATTTTAGGCGAAAAACAAATACTACAGTGCCACCTGTTAAAAATATTATCATTGCTCAATTCTATAACCAGTATTGCCCCCCATGAAACTAACAATGCTGAATTCCTCCCAAAATTCATTTTGTTTAACTGGCATGCTTGTTTATTTTTTACACAAACTGTGTCTCTCTTACAATCGTTGTACTTACCTTGGAGGATTCTCATTTTCATATAAATGTTTAAAACGGCTTATCAATACATGTAAAATACACTGCTGACATTTTTATTAGGAAACTATTAAATCTACAGATCAATTTGGAAGACAATTCTTGTATTAATAGCATTGAGTGGTGTTTCAAACCATAACTGTGTAGTTTCTGTCTCAGTTTTATTTTTATTTTTTTTCAGAAAAACTTTATCGGTTTTAGAACACAGATTTTACTTCCAATTATTTTACAGGAGTCCCTACTCTTATTTTTTAACTTTTGATTCAATTAAAAATAAGTTAACAATTTCAATTTAAATGTTTAATTAAACTTACATTTCCAAATAACTGTTGATGCTATGTAATAATACCAACAACTCTGATACATTGAGTATGTACTAAGCAGTTTCTATGTTCAACAGCTAGCTTTAATCTTTTACTATATCTTCCAGATATTTTATATTAACTCATATTTTGTATCTAATATTTATAATTTTTTTTCATGACTTACCTTAAACATTGGTTGAAGCTTATGGTAATTTTTTATCAATTCTAAGAAGATTGGATAATATTCTGATTATTCATCTTTTCCTGAGTTTATTATGAATCATGGTGAAATTAGTCCATTGTGGTTTTTTGTCCACTAAATGATGACGTCTTTCTCTGTTTTAATTTTCTCTTGCGTTTAGTTATATCAGTATATCCTCAGTAATATGCAATTTATATTTGGGGATGTAGCTCTTACACCTTTATTTATTTCCTTAATTATTTCAGCTTTTATACCCACAGCTGAGTGATCCTTCCTACTCTTTATTTCTTATCTTTTGGCATTTAAAGATACTCAAGGATTATCTCAATAGATTTCTGTCCCAATCCTAGAATCAGTCTTTTGATCAATGATGTTCATGCTTATTTTCAAACTCAGTTTTCCACAGAATTTTAATTGCCCCACAGACATAGAATCTCAAGCTTTCTTACACTATACAAATGTATGTGATTTTCATACTTTATAACATTCTCAATTCAACACCTTGATAAACACTCTGTGAGCTTTTTTTATCAATAGAGCCTAAAATCTGTAGACTGAGAACTTATATATGGAAAATTAAAGCTAAATAAATCTATAAGAATAAATGGTATATTATATTTTATATAGTATATATGGATAATAAATAAACATGACTGAGTAAACTGTGTTCATTATTACATCAAGAAAGAATTCGAAGCACAGTTGCAGAAGCTGAGAAAACTGGAGGAGGCATCTTATTTTGCTTCTTTTTGTTTTGTTTTCAGGTTAGCATTATGAGACAGGGTAGATGCAACCACAGTACCTATTTCTAAATCAATAACAGATATTTCTATCACTTTAATAGAAAATAAGACATTTTGTTTCCATTTTAGACTTTCATTTATTGCTATTCTCTACATTGAACTCTGAAATTTTTATCTTTACAAGCTGATGGGTACCTTTTCTGTTGTCAGTGAGTTTTCATAATGGGAATTCTCACTGCAACTTGACTTCTGTATGAACAAGACAGTCACCTGCATCCTAACTGGCTGATAAATGTCCTTTTATTCAATTCTAACAATGCATTTACATTTAAAACTCATATTGTAGCATTTATTTGAAAATACTCCTTTTGCAGCAGAGTTTCTTCCCAGTTCTGCAAAGAAGTCTCAATGAAGGGGTCTTACGTATAATATATCAGAATCCAAGTGAGGTTGGTCTGTATTCTTGTTCATACAAAGTGTAATTAGACACAAGATGTATTTCTTTTCTTAAGCTGTGGTTATTTCTCTTGCCAAAACCAGCTGTGTCCATAATCACATTCCTCAGACCATATTGACCAGCTATTACATCTTTTCTTTTATGGGATGGGGGTAATTTATACACAGATGTACTTGGGAATAATTTGTTCTTGATTTAAAATGCATTTGCTTATTTGCATTAGTTTGCTTCTACATGCAGTTCTAACATTGTCTTTATAGCCTAATATCCATCATGTAAATATATTAAAATCATACCCTGCAGAGTAATACAGACCGCCGAATGGAAGCTAATTTTTTTTATTATTTTAACAAAATAGATTAATGAATAATTCAATTTTGTGGTATCACAACACTGCAGAGCATAATCCAGTTTCCTTTCATATTATCTCCAAATTTTGGCATTAACACTCTTAATAAATCAGTCAGAATTTAGAAAGTAGCGAGTTTATCAAGTAATCCAGCTCTCATCTAATGAAACAAAGAACAGCACTGTGTCTTGGAGATATCTCAAACTACTTACACGTTTAGAGCTCACAACCGATCACTGACTAATCCTTCATTAATGTCCTCAGCTCTATCTTCCCTGCGATTTTAGTGACCTTCCAAATGAACTCGCTTCAATTATATTCTTTTCACACACTGGAATTTCAAGTGTGGAAAAGTGAGATTAAATGGTCAGTTCCCTTTCCAGGTTCCACCTTGTCACTTTTAGATTAACAATCACAGTGAACACATAATCTATGTCCATATGCTTAATAGGAGTACCTCATGCCTACATTCTACAGTTTTAAAGTCTTATAGAAAAACATAAATTTAAAAGGAAAAGGAGGAAAGCTATTAAATAGACAATAGGTGTTACAAGGGAAACTTAATTGAATTGGAATTATTTAAACTATTGAGTAATGGGCTGCAAAGTGATTTAGTAGTGCTGCATATATAAGGCATAATTGTGAAGGGAATGTCAAGTAGTTCTATATATAGCAAGAGAAAAAAAAAGGTGTAGTAAGGTTGGCAATTCCTTTTCATAAGGGCCTCTATATCATATTTAGACACAGTAATTGATATTATATGCAGGATAATACTGTGGTAGAATATGCACATCTAATCTTTTCAGTATTGTAATTAAAATATCAGCCTTCCAAGTGAATAAAAGACAACACGTAGTAAAGACTTGCCATGTGCTGAAAAAGAGAAAAAGTTCACTATTTTAGTTTCCTCCTAAACAGTGCCATATGTTGAAATTAAAAATTGCAACATTATACAATATGAAGATTGGGAAGAAGATATGGAGTGAGTACATTAAAGAAAGTGAAGAAAGACACTGAGAGAGATTGAGGGCTGTTGAGATCTCTCATCCGCTCAGTGAATGTAGAAACTTCTCTTCAAATCACATAATAGCAGTGCCCTCCTCCCAGCCTTTCTTGGTTTTTCTAATTTCTGTGTCCTTTAAACTTCAATTTCAAGAAATTACTTGAGTGCTCAAAGCCTTCTTTCTGTGACGTTTGGTAGATTTGGCAATGTTTTCTCAGACCTCTCTGTGTCTGTACCAAACTTTGTGTTTGGAGTACTGTTTCCTTCCTGTACTTCAGCAATCTTTGCATAAAGCTATAGTAAGCAGGACTGAGATGAACACCAAGTTCACATCCCCTTGGTATATATATCAGCAAATCTTGCAGTGCATAGATTGTCAAATGTTATCAAAGTAGAAGACTATCAGTATGACTTAGTCAATATCTCAGATTCAGCCTTGTGAGACTCTAAGCAGAGAACCCTGTCTTGCTCAGATTTTGAACTGAAAATTGTTCCTGATTTAATCTACCAAGTTTGGTAAACTTGGTGGGAAGACATTGCATAGCAATTGGTGCTTAAGATATATAAGCATCGAAAGTATTTTGCAGCCCTTCACACTACACCCTGCCTTTTAATCATGCAAAAACATTTCTGCTGCATCCCAACAAGCATATTTAACCAGGGTGTAAAAACAATAGGAAAGGAAATGCAATTGAAATTTCATTTCTCTAAACTGTCATAGCTCAATGTTTGTTATGTTGGTCTTTTTAGAATATATAGATTAAGCATCAGAATTTTTAAAAATGGGTATAGAAATGAGTCATTATGGGTCATTTAAATGTTTTGATTATTTACTAGAAAAAGGAATATGTACTATTCTTATTCTACTAAATAATCATAGTAGTTAAATGACCCATAATGACTCATTTCTGTACCCATAGATTATTGCATGACCCAAACCTCATCAGTAAAACTTCTTCTGGATACAGATGGCACTGAAACAGAGTCCTACAACTGATCAATGTGTAGAGAATAAGAGACTGAGATATTGTCAGTCCTAAATGAAAGTCTACATTGCATCCCTTCCCCCAAAGGCTCAGGGATCAACATGGAAGACAGAATATAAAGATTGTAAGAGTCAAGGTGGTGGCTTATAAGGAAATAGACAGAACAAGGTAGAGGAACATAAAATCTCGTAGCAATTGTGACGGCTTACATGAGACCTGTGTAAGCTTAGACTAGATAAGACTTGAGCACGGAGTACACTTAGTCAGAGAAGCAGGGAATCTACCCATAATGGAAGAATTATTGGCCTTTGATAGATGCTGGAATGGCAAGAGGTGGTTTTCTTCAACATGTAACCTCTCTCCAGCAGGCCTCATACTCAAAGGTATCTAGACAACACAAACTGACTCTGTTTGGGGGGGGGGGAGAAGTCAGAGAGAGAGACAGAGACAGAGACAGAGAGACAGAGAGAGACAGACACAGAGAGAGACAGTTCAGAGACAGAGAGAGACAGACACAGAGACACAGAGAGGCAGAGAGAAAAGAGAACAAGAGAACATGAAAATATGAAGGTTGGTTGGGTTGGAAAGTGGTGTTAGATCTGAGAGGAGTTGAGAGACAAGGAATAAGATGAAAATTGAATTAAACCCTGAAAGAATCAATAAAACCATTATTTTAAGAAGATAATTTTAAACATCACAATTTGGAAATGGTAATGAAATACTATCTGTAAGTATAGCTTGCAATGTATTACACCTTCTATGTGATGACCAGGAAGGAAATTGATTCAGTGTCAGCTCCCTGCCAATTCTATCACATCACTGCTATGTGTTCTCATGGGTCTGCCAAGGTCTAGGGCTCCCATTGGAAATTAACTCTGACTTTATAAGTAACTCATCCAAGATTCAAATGTAATTTCCATCATCTTTATTATTAAATAGTTGATGGAGCAAAGTAGAAAGAAAAAATGGAGTGTGTACGTGTGTATTTTTTTTTCAATTATATATATTATTTTACATTTTTAAATTTTAAAAACTTAAAAATGAAATTTATTTTATTATTTAAATTACATATAATCATATATCTTCCATACACACACACACACACACACATAGATAGAGATAGAGATAGAGATAGAGATAGAGATAGATATAGATATAGATATAGATATAGATATATAGATATCCTGCCTCCTTTATCATTGCAACATTCTTTTATGAATGTCCCACACAGTTGCCTTGCCTGTCACTTCAGTACAGCTCAATAAAGCACAGCTAAAAACCAATTCCATTGCTTTCCTCTTTCAACAATTCTCTAAAATGTACCAAAAAATTCACTAATAAATAGACAACATAAAATCGACTCTTTCCTTCATTTTATGCCTGTGATAGAGAACAGAGCCAACAAGCAGTACCAAACAGAATATCCGATATACAGAAATGCCTACTCTCCTTTCAGGTTATCGATAGAATCATCCATAATGAAGAATTCTAGTAAAATTGCCTTGAACGTTTTTTCAACGTGTACTTGTTTAAATTTTACCAGATACCCTTTTATTTCCCTTTAAAAATTACATATTTTTTCTCATGTCAAGAATGAGAAAGAAGATGACAGATAACCTGGAATATTAGGTACCCTGCTGAGGCAGTCGGTTCTAATTAGCTTCTGCAGTGCCTGGCAGCAAATATTTGGATTTCATTGTTGTAATTAGGTAAGCTTATATGAAAGCTTCGTCTTGATACTGGCATACGAAGTTCCTTCTGCCTCTCTTGAGTGATGGGTCGCTGGGCTCTTGGTGGGATTTTGCTCATTACAGTGTCACAGAAAATCATGGGAAATCAGAGAATGGGCACATAGAAAAGTGCATTAACATTGTGGGATGAATTCCATGAAAGCATGTCAGATTTACTCAATGCAAAAAAAAGGGAAGGAAATGCCATTGCTGCTGAATTCTAGAACGACAAGCTTCCACATGAAATATTCCACTAAAGAAACACTGCGCACGTATTCCCCATGCTCGCACGTCTTTCCCACGCTTATGTGCTACACAATGAATGTTTTCCTCCTGCAACATGTGCAGCTTTCTCTATAGAAATTTGGCAGAAATTATTTTCTCCTCTTGTATAGATGACGCCTGTAGGATATCAGTGTTCTCAATTTGAACAAAACATCAAATACTTGAAAATAATCACGCTGATGGGTTGTTAGCACAGCAATGGATTCGGACTGGTACTGCAAAAATATTAGTCCTTAAACACAACTCTTAAAAGCCAAAGCAGACCTTTAAATCAGGAACTGAAATGTGTGATTGCATATTCACCTGAGCAATCAGCCAAAGAAAGAGCATGAAGAAGAAATATCCTAATGTCCAATGCTTTCTGTTTCCCAGGATGTGTTCCAGACCTGGGGGCTATGTTAATCAAACTGCTGCCAGGCCCCATGACCGCTTCCCTGTTAGCATTTAAGTCAAAAACACACCTGCCTACATGCCCAGTGTTCAACACTAAATGCCTACACAGTGTGTTTAAATGCGCTGAATGCTGCCTCACATAAAACCTTCCAAACATGTGCTTCAAATGTACCGAGAGAGAAGCATTTGTATGCAAAGATGACGGGATACATAAACGGCAAGAAAACCCAGTAACAAAGCCATAGCCAGATGGTGTCCTTTATTAGTGGCCAGCTCATATTTCTGAGCTTTGGAAAATGTCACAGCTTATTGATGCTCAATTCTAGAGTTACATCCTCAATTTGGGGAAGATCCTTCCCTTGTGAATATTCTAAACCTTTTCACATTTGTCTTGTAATTTACTGTTTGGAAATTCCTTCTACCCAATGCTCCCCTTTTCAGTTGTTCACCAAGCTCATGTTTTAGTAAATACTAGTAATAATAATAATAATAATAATAATAATAATAATAATAATAAATAATAATGGAAACAACATGTATAGGTGTAAAAGTTAAAAGGAAACATCTTATGGAATATCTTATTTGTTTTCACGTTTTTGTTATGCATGCGTTATAAGTCTATATGCATACATCATACATATATATATATAAGAGGTTTGCAAAAATGAAATTTGTATATTTCCAAATATTCTTGTAGCATTAGAAGTTGCTTTATGATCATCTTCCCTGATAAGATGTAATTATGTATTAAATTAACATGACAGATAGCTGAATGCTAGTCTGCTTTAAAGTTTAACTGTGATACACATATGTGATATGTGATACACACAAGCACACACATACATATAAACATAAGTGTATAGTCTCATATAGATAGACAGTTTCCATGTTTCTACTCATACAAGTTTAATTATTTTAGATTCCACATATGAGACAACCTTGGGTTATTTATTCTTCTGCGTTATGCCCTCTCTCTCTCTCTCTCTCTCTCTCTCTCTCTCTCTCTCTCTCTCTCACACACACACACACACACATTCTTAGGGTTGGTTCCACATAGACTGAATCTGGGTGTTAGTCACTGTGAACCGTGGTGTAATGAAGGTAGGTACTGACATCCATTTGACATGCTGGACTTCAGTCTTTCAGGGAGACATTGTGAAACAGGCTTGCTATCTCATCTGATGCAATTGTTACTGTCTTCAATGCTGCGACAAAATACAGCAAAGAAGCAAATTTTAAAATAAAGAATTCAAATTGGATCATAATTTGGGAATTGTTTATTCTAGCTTTATTCCATATATCTTAAATCCAGTTGTTTCCTTTGTACAAAACAGTTTGAGTTCTTTCTATCATTAATATATTGGTCCTTTATTATACATAAGGCTTAGGAATATTCTCTTCCAGTATATAGTTGATCTATTCATCCTGTTAACTGTTGCTTTCCGATTTTGCTGGTGATGCTGGTTTCTCTGTTTTGTGGTAGTCACATAAGCCACTTGGCCTTATTGGTTTTTTTCCTAGTAGTTTGATAGCTTTCTATATTCATATTAGTCTTAAAATTGATCTTTCTATATAGTACGAGCTAATAGCCTGATATTATTCATTTTCAAATACTTCCCAACATTATTTGCATATTTACTTCTAGCACTATTTACTGAGCAGACTTCCCTTCTCCCTATGTATATTCTTGAAGTCTTTTTCAAAATTCAATTGACGGCAGATGTGTGGGTGGCTTTTTGTGTTCTCTATTCTGATTCCTTAGCTGATGAATCTATTTTATGCCCACATCCTGCTGTTCTAACAGCTTACATTTTCTTAGTATAACTTGAAATAAGGTAATTGATGACTCCAGTTTTAATCCTTTCCTTGTGTGCCTTAGCTTGAGGGTTTGAGTTGAACCATATGAAATACAGATTATTTTCTATATCTATAACAGTTAGCATTACATTTTGATAGGGATTCCACCGAATCTGAAGCTTATCTTGGATTGTATGGACATAGCAACCATGTTACTCCTTCTTAGGCAATCACGTTACTTCTTAGAATCTATGAATTATGGAATGCTCTCATTTATTTATGACTTTCAAATTTCTTTCTGAAATGTTTTGTAGATCTCAGGGTATATGCTTTAATTAAGGTTGTTTGTTTGTTTGTTTGTTTGTGGTGTTGGTGTTATTTGAAAAGAGGTTTACTCCATCTACTGTTTGGGAAGTTTCTTTTCAGGGTAGCTAAATGCAACTAATTTTTGTTTGTTGATTTTGTATTAACTTCTTGAGTAATGTGTGTCTCTGTGCGTGTGCCTGTAGGTTTGTGTATACTTTTGTGTTTACATACATTGAGGAAAGATGACAACCTCAGCTGTCATTCTTCGGATAGCATCCTCCTTTTTTTTCTTTTTTTCTGAAACAGGGTCTCTCACCAGCCTAGCACTCACAAAGGAGGGTAGGCTGTCTGACTAAGAAGCCCCAGGAACCTGCCTACCTCTCTCTCCCAGTATTGAGATTACAGATGTGTACCACCATGCCTTCCTTTTTTTAAAACCTTGAGTTCTAGGAATAGAATTCAAGGATTTTTGGTTTGTTTGTTTGTTTGTTCATTCGTTTCTTTTTCTTACAGTTTAAGTACTTTCCCAACTGACCTATTATTACCTCAGCCCCAAGTACTTCCTTTTATACTACAAAATAATAATGTGTCAAATATTTGATTTTTTCTTTTGTTTTGTTTTTACCTATCTGCTGAAATCTCTTGGCATTTGGTCCTTGGTCTTCTACTGTGCTGCAGTACATTTATTGAGTTGTAAATGTTGAACAATCCTTGTAAGTCAGAGACAAATTTCACATCATAGCAAATGATCCTTTTCATGTGGTGTTGAATTCAGTTTACTTTTGTGTAGAAGACATCAAGAATTTTGGCACATATCTGCTTTGATTCCAATGTTCTCATCTAGTTTTCCCAACAAAATAATGCTAGGATTATGGAAAACGGGAAATTATTCCATCATCTTAGAGTTTGAGGAAAAATATGGGAAACTGGTATTAGATCGTCAAGAGTTTATTTGAATCACTGAAGCCTTGGCTCCAGAAATTATTTATTTATTCAGTGGTATGCTTATGAATACTGAGTCCATTTCCCTACTCATTATTGGTCAGCTCAGATGTGTTAGTTCATCCTGATTCAATCTTCATAGATTTCATCTTGAAATATATCCATTTTTCTAATTCACTCTTTTATTTAATGACATAGAATTGTTCAGAATAGTGTCTTATGATCTGTTACTTTCTGTTGTGATAAACGTAGTATCTTCATTTATTATTTTACTTGCATGGTTTTTATGCAAACACTAGCTAAATATTCATCAGTTTTGATTATCATTTCAAAAATGTACCCTTATGTTTTTTTTCTTTTTGCTTTTGGGTTTCTTTTTTGTTGTTGTTTTTCCTTTGACATCCTTATTTCTAGTATTTCATTCTTCTAACATTCATTCTTTCTTTCAACAACAATGGGCATAGTTCATTTCTGTCTTCCTGTTTCTTTATGGTAAAAGTGAAGTGGGCTTCCAGGGATCCATTACACAGCACTAAAGAAACAAGGTGTATTCACCTTTCTAGTTTTGTTTCCACACTAGGCATCATGGACTTTGGGGAAATCTTTTTCTGTAGTGCTGGGATTGTTAGCCCCTGGAAGTTGCCAGGTCTTACCCATGAGGACCTCCAACTCTCAGGCTTTGCCCATAGAACACTCTAATGACCATAAAGGACAGAGCCTGACCATCTACACACAGATAGCCAAGCTCAACTCTATAAGTGGTGCAGCTCTGAATGCAAAGGCTTCTCTTACGGAAGTATTACAGCTCTGCTGCTGCAGGCGAAGGGTTCCCCAGTGCAAAGGTCACAGTTCTGCTCTTGGAGGGGATGGCTTCACAAGCAAAAATGTTACAGTTCTGCTCCAAAAACTTTCCTGCCAATCAGGTTCATAAGGATGCCTCATCACACTGCACAACAATCCTCACTGGAGAGATTTATTAGGAGGGAAAACCCCAAGAGAGTGACTGCTTCTGCTCAGGCAAGAAGCAGCAGGGAAATGAGCAGAGAGCAGGGTTTATATAAGATTTCTTGTTGGGGTGAACCTTTCCAGGGTGGGGCTTTCCAGGGTGAGTGACTGCATTGTGTCACCTATAATAGAGCCTTTTAATAATTATATTAACACATATGCTTTCTCTTCACTTCTTTCTGTTATTTAGAACTTTATTTTTAACATTTTATCTTGCCTAAAATAAATTGAATACAAAATACTTATTTCTTTAACTTAGAATGTTTACTTTCACTGTGTAATGCATTATCTACTTGTACAGGTCTCAGCTAGAAAAGATGTTATTGTTAATAGAGCTTCTTTGTCCTTTATTTTTCAAGTAACTAATCTTACCAATTACTGTCTGAATGATTCTGCAACAAGGATTTCAGCTTCTCTCAGCCTTAGGTTTCTTATCAACTACTTGTGGTAGTTTGTTTGTTTCAGATGCTTTATCATTTAAATGAGCCTAATTCCAAGTAACTGATCTACCATTTCCTCCTTTTTAATCTCAAGAATATTAAGAAGAAAGTCTTCTCATATACTCCTAATGAAGTTAAATATTTAATGAAAGCAGAAGCTTACTCTCAGGCTAAAATGGTTGTTTTCCAATTATTACTCCTGTTTCTTCTACAGGAATCTGTTTTTAAAAACTGTCCTTACCAGTGCTAAATTCAGTATAGATATCAACTGTAAAAAGACACAAAAATCCTCCACTGTTTAGAACTTGAAACACAGAATAGTTATTGCCCTAGAAAGAAAACTAAATGTGAAATGATAAAACATATGTAATGATTTCTGTTTCATAAAGACAACTTATTTGCAAAAATGACCCCCAAATTTCCAAAAATGTCATACACTTAGTCTTTGATGGAAAAAAAAAAGTGTAACATATACATTATATACATTAAGCATTGTGCCATTAAAGGTTTCTACTGGAAATTTTGTGAAACAGTTTTCTAAAAATGATGGAATAGATTCTCAATGCTTTCCAGATGAAGATATTGGTGAAAGAGAGGGGAGTAATTGTTATGTATCTATTACTCCTGAATTGAAAAATACCTCCTTGAAAGAAGAGGCAGGCTAAGAAGCTCATGAAACCAGACTCAGAAAGCTCAGAGTTATAAAAGTCAAAATTCACAAGAACTTCCTACAAGCTTATATAAGCTGTAAGTAATTCTGATGAAAGAAGAAGAGATTCTTTGATGGAACTGCCTGCAGGTTGTGTAGGGAGCTTCAGGCATGTGGCTTTTTTAAGAGTTTGAAGATTTTTCAGTGCTGTCTCTGCATTTGAGTGACTCAAACTCCTGTACATAATCTCAATGAACTCATAATTTCATCAAGGTACACTGGTGAAACTATTTTTTTTCTCACTCTTGTTCTGTGATGCATGAATAGGCTTTTGCTATTATCTCCCCAGAAAACATCATAAAATAGTAATTTATAATGAAATTTAAGACCACAGTCAACAAAGAAGAAACTAATTATTTCATCTGTGCTATTAAAGGGGCAAATGACTAGTTCTGGGTTGTAATGTAATTACTTCAAGTTATAACATTGGTGGTATGTGGTAACATATTCTTCAGAGAGAGAGATCATGTATACCCCCATTTAAGTGCCTTTGAAGCCCAGAAGTCCAGATCCTCTGGAGCTGGGTGGTGAGCCCTGAAATAAAAATTCAGAAGGTCTTGGAAAGCGCAGGTGTTCTTACCAACGAGGCCATCTTTCCCTAGTACACTTTCCGGAAAGTTTTTGTTAATGTCATTTCCTTTTGTCAAAGCAGTAAACTCAACTGAATCTAACACACTGATTAGTGCTCATTAATTAGCAAAGTCAAGTCAAAGAATTTTCCACAATACAAAGAAGAAAAGTAATTTGAAAAGAGGAGATTGGGTAACACACAGAGAGAGAGAGAGAGAGAGAGAGAGAGAGAGAGAGAGAGAGAGAGAGAACACAAGGCTTATATATATTCTACTTTTATCTTAAATATCTTAAATATGTAATTTTCTGTCAAACCTATTATACATCATTTTGCTTCTCAACTCTGATCAATCATATTCTGAAGTCATCAGAGTCATTTGATACTGTGATATAATTTGCCCCTTCATAAATTTGCTGTAACAAGGTGGAGCCTTGGAAGGTAATTAGTTTTTAGATGAGGCCAAAGAAATGTGTTCTGGTATGGGACAATCTTTTCTGCGCAGTGTAAGAGCATCACCTGTCATTAAAGAGCTGAGCAAGGCATGCAAAGTAGAAGAGACTGAGCAGGACTTCCGGGAAAAGATAGGAATTCTGGGAAGGAGTCAGGTGTGGGGGATTCGCCACTGAGACTTTAAGGAGGTTTAACATATGAAACTGAGGAGAGATAAGCAGTCGTATGGCAGACATATAATAGTATAAACAGGATAACTGAGGTACAGCGAGCTAGTTGGGGGACAAACCTAGCTTAAGGTCTAGGCATTGATCTATAAATAAATAAGCTTCTCTGTCATTGTTCAGGAACTGTGGCACACATTTTAAAAAATGGTTAGACCTTAGCTGAGTGATAAGTGTCTTCCAAGAGTGAGAAACACCAATGGTTCTTAGCCATGTGAGGATACTAGGAAGGATGCTTCTTCAGACCAGGAGTAAGATCCTCCATAAGAATTGAGTTAGTTGATGACTTCATCTTGGACATCCTGGCCTCTAACTGTGTGAATTTGGAGCAGAGTCCAGAGCTTCCAATCCTGGAGTGTGAAGGCAATTGGATTCTCAAAGCAGCCTTGTTGAAATAACAGTGAGCGCTACTAGCCAGCAGTTGTGATATCACAAGCTCAGACAGAGCCAGGGTCTTTTGTTGTGGCAGCCTGGAAGGAAGACCTTTGCTGCTAAAAGCAGGCTGAATGGTCCAGCAAAAAAACAGGCCACTTTTGCCTAGCGACAGAGTCTGAAACCATGAGAAAAATCACAGGATTTTTTTCACCCTTCTTTTTCCATTTTCCTATTGCTGTAACATCAAGGGAGGAGCTAAAGGTGATAGAGCTAGAGCCCCAATCAAGAAGACCTCAACCTTGAGTAGATGCTTTATTTCCATAACTTGCTTAGTCAGTTCTATCTACATTAATCCCACCACCCCTCATTTGAATACATAACCACCTAGCCAATCAGGGCCCACTAGGCTTTATATTACAGGACAACACAGTGTTTCAGCAGTCTGGGAACCTAACTCTTAGCCTGTTTCCAGGCCAGGGTCTTGTCTCTCAGATTTCATTTTAACTATATAATGTGAAAAAATAAAACACATCGAAAAAAAAAAAGAAGAAGAAGAAGAAGAATACAGTCCCCAACCCTGGACGCTATTGCAGATGCCAGGAAGTGCTTTGCTGAGCCTGATATGGCTGTCTCCTGAAAGGCTCTGCCAGAGCCTGACAAACACATAGGTACTCCTAGCCAACCATTGAACTGAGCACAGGGTCCTCGATGGAGGAGTCAGAGAAGGAACTGAAAGAGCTGAGGGGGTTTACAGCCAGGTGGAAGGAGCAACAGTGTCAACTGGCCAAGACCCCCCAGAGCTACCAGGGACTGGACCACCAACCAAAGAGCACACATGGAGGGATCCATGGCTCCTGCCTCACTATGTGGCAGAGGATGGCTTCGTTGGATATTAGTGAGAAAAGCAGGCCCTTGGTTCTGTAGGAGTTCGATGCCCCAGTGTAGGGGAATGCCAGGGCAGGAAGGTGGAAGTGGGTGGGTGGAGAAGCACCCTCATAGGGGAAGGGGGAGGGGGAGGGGATGGGGGTTGGAAGGGAGATCTGGAAAGGGGATAACATTTGAAATGCAAATAAAGAAAACATCCAATTTAAAAAAGAGAAGGAAGAAGGAGGAGGAGGAGGAGGAGGAGGAGGAGGAGGAGGAGGAGGAGGTGGTTTGCTTTCAAGAGTCAGCAGAGATAGAGCCTCAGGAGACCCAATAAAGGTGGACAAGTTACTCAGCTTCTGTGCTGGCAGCTAGTCTTATGTCAACCTGACAAACTAGGATTACCTGAAAAGAGAAAAAATTAATTGAAAAAAATGCCTCCATAAGATCTGGCTGTAAAGCATTTTCTTAATTTCTTAATTGAGGGAAGAGAGCCCAGGCCATTGTGTTTGTTCTGTGCATGGGCTGATGATCTTGGCCTCTATAAGAAACAAGGCTGAGCCATGGGAAGTAAGCTACTAAGCAGCACCCCTCTTGTGGCCTCTGCATCAGCTCCTGGCTCCAGGTTCCTACCCTGTTTGAGTTTTTGTCCTGACTTCCTTTAATGCTGAACAGTTCTGTGGAAGTGTAAGCTAAATAAACCCTTTCCTTCCCAACTTGCATTTTGGTTATGGTGTACTGTTGCAACAACAGAAATCCTAACAAGACAGATTCCTATTGCTCTCACTTTGAGAGACATCATTCCTGCATATAGATCCATCTTTTTTGTCTCAGCTTTGAGAACTTCTGGTTCCACTATAAGCAGGAGGACTCACTCAGCCTTGGAGACCCACCAGCACAAAAGACTTGCCAGTCCTGCTACTCTCTTGAGTGACCTGCTTTCTTTGTGAACTTGTTCTGAACTGGGATACTCTTGGGCCACATCCCGAAGCCCTCTGAGAGCAGAGCTGTAATAGTTGTAAACCTTCTCTGTTGTCATCTTGATGACACACAGGATCTCTTTCTCATTTGAGTTTCTTCTTTCCTGTTTGAGTGACCACTCTCACAGGGCAAATAAAGTTCCCTGGTTTGTGTTGTTGTTTTGTCTTGTTTTATTTGGAGGCTCACTATTTTTTGTTTTCCCCCAGCCTTAATTCTTAGAGAGAGGGTAAAAATCATCATACATAGGAGAGGAGGGAGGGGAAACTGTGGTTAGGAAGATCATTTATTCATTCATTAAAATAGCAGTAAATATATTCTGACATATAAATAAACTGGAAAAAAAACCCAAACCATCAAGCCATGATTAATATACCTGTGCATTACAACACTTTATTTTTTTATACACTCATTCTTATGATTTCTAGTGCAACAAGCAGAATTTGAGGGAAAAGTCTAAAACAAAACTTCGCATCTACTTCAATTTTAATACTGGCAAATGATTCAAAAACATGCTAATCAAAAGACAGAAATACAAATAAAATAAATACACAATAAATGATTCTCACTAGTCAGGAGAGAAAGTCAAATCAAAATAAAAAAAAAAAGAATTTCACCCCCTCTTTAGAATGGCTTACACTGAGAGGCAAAAATAAATAAATAGCAAAATACTCACAATGAGTGTGAAGAAAAGGAGCCTCTCATACATTGTAGGAAGGAAAAATATAGCAATTATTGTGCACAACATATGGAGTCTCCTTGAAAACCAAAACTAGGGCTCCCTTGTTATTCGCCTGTTCCCCTCCTGTGTATGCTTGAAAAAAATAAATAAATCATAAATGTGAAAGTTTTCTACCATGACCACTGTAACACTCAAACACCCTAGACTGGGGCCAACCTAGGTATTTACTGTTAGAGTAAGAACTAAAGAAACATGATTACATGCAAAATAATGTCATATGTTCACTAATAGAATGGCATTCTATAATTCATGATGAGGCCATAAGACATTAGTGAAATAAGTAAGGCCAGATTGCCCTATATTCTGCTTTACTTGTGGACAATGAAAGAGCTGGCCTCATAGAAGCAGACAGCAAAATGCAAACTATCAAAGTTCAGAAAATTTGGGAGCAGATAAATAAGGGTTGGTTCATATGTATAAAAATACAATTAAGTTATATTTCAGATTAGGGAAGAGGAACTATACATGATAACATAACATTCTGTTCTATCTTTAAAAATAAATAGAAAAGATTGTGGATGATATCAATGAAAAGAAGTAAGAAAAACTGGAAGATAGCTCAGTCAGTAAACACTTAACCACGAAAATTGAGCACCAGAGTTTGGTTTTCAGCACATCTGTAATGTGGAGGATTTCTTGTGCTTGTTAACTGTGGGGATTGTTCCTAAATCCCAGTGAGAAACATTGTCTCAGAAAACAAGTTGGTTGATATTTATGGAAATATGCCTGAGGTTACCCTTATAAATGTGTATACTCACCCACAAATAAAACACACAATGACTAAGATATACACAAAAATTTGTATGTACTACCATGCAAACACATACATACGCACACATACACAAATACACACACACACACACACACACACACACACACACACTACAATAAGTATTCCCTGTGGTGATTATGTTAACTTTTAGAATTTGATCACAATCCATTGTATACTTTTCTTACCATAGTATACATCATGAATATATGAAATTATATTGTACCAAAAATTAAGAGAAGAAAAAACAGAACAAGTTGACACCATCTAACACCATGAAAAACACAAGGTCACCTATGAGTATTGGCTACCATTTGGACTTTTTAATAAAAAACATTTTCACATTCTTTAAATGTGGTGCAATATATTTATATTTATGTGTTACTTCTATACTAATGTTTATACAATTATTTTCTTGACTGTTGAGTATTTTAGGCATATTTTACTTTCTGTATCTAAAACATTTACATGAATTTTTAACAGTAATCTTAAATGTGGGGAGAACTAAAATAGTTCTGCTTGACTTGTTGGAGAAAGCAGTCTCTGAAGTCTTGTAACAAAACAGAAGGAGGAAGTAAGCATTAGTGGAAAGAAAGACAATCTAACCCAGTAAAAGAATATAATGGGGTGGCATGCATCAATTAAGTTTCATATTTCAGGTCTGTTAATGTTCAAATACAGGAGGATGATTCCAAAAATACTGACAGAACGTATTCCTAGAATATGCTGGACACAAAATAATGCATCAGCTTTCATCGAGTCAAACTACAATGGAAAGAACTGAGGATTCAACACAGAAGAACAGGGTTGTTATTTGAGGGGATTCTATCTCTGGAAAATAATTTAGCACAGGTTTTTTAAAACATCTGCTTCATGTCCACAAAGAAAATCAGAAATGAGTGTCATGGAAAATCCACATTAAAATACCATATTGAGAAGAAACACGGGTGAAGGTTCAGATAGAAGACCAAACCAAGAGACTAGTTTCAGGATCACAAAATTTCAAGAGATTAATTAAACCCACTGGAAAAAAAAGGGATTTAAAGATCATAGATGACCCAGAAAAAAAACCTTTTAATATGTGCTACAATGACTAACTTTAACAGCTCTTCCAGATTTCAGAAGAAAAATAAAATGCTATAAAGTCCTGGCTGTAATATCATGGAACGACATGGAGGAAGAGGAGAAAAGCTTTGCATCTTCCATACACATTCCAGTAGAAGGGGAAATCCTTACACAGTAAGTCAAGATTGGCAAGTTTATGAAAATATACTTACATTTAAAAAATTAAAAAAAAAAAACCCAAAAACTTGTACTTCACAAAAAAAAAAAAAAACTGAAAACTTGTACTTCACAATATTTCAAATGAGAAAGTCAATGAAAATAGTCCAGACATGTATAGGACTTTGAGAAGAAATGAACTTCAGTGAAAAAAATTAAAGATAAATATAAATATTCTAACAAGACTGTTTTCCCTGAGTTGATAGCTTAATGAGGATTTGATGAATTTACAAGCAAAATCTCATGGAGAAAGTTCTGTAATGATCAAATGATTTACAACTGCACTAAAAAGAATTAACTCATAAGAGTTGCTACGAATACATTTTAAGTGAAATAACGACACCCCTGACTAATGTTCATTCCATATAAAAGCTTCAGTATTTTATGTAAGACTAAACCTTCAGATAAGTTATAAAGTCAAAGATAATGGGAAAGTTACACATGTCTGAATTTAGTCAATATACAATTTATAGAAGCCTTAGCTATATAAAATATTAGTTAGAAATTTAATACAAAAACATTCAATTTAATCGTATGTTATTATATATTGCAGGTTGAATCATTTGATTTGTTAAAAAATACATATGGAAAAATAAATGAAAAATCAAGCAATTAAATTTATATATATATAAAAGAAGAATTTATATATGTATATATATAAATTTATATATATAAAAGAAGGCAAAGAATTCTAAAACTATGCTGTGACAGCATATAAAGAAAACATTTACAATATGTAACAAATACCTAGGTAGGGAATTTTGGACCTTTTATCTATAAGAAAACTTTTAGAACAAAAACCCTGAGAGCTTTTCCCAATGGAAAGAAGTAAAATATGAAGAAGTAAAATAGTAAGAGACGCTGTCTCCCTGTGATGAAACCTCCACTGTATATAGTAACTAGGAGCGCCCAGTCCCAAGTGTGTTCCTCTTAACTCATCTTACCAAAACCGAATGCTTTCACAATTTAGCAAGCAACAAGGATACCTCAGAGGTGAGCTTGTTCCAAAACAGAAGCACATGGAGGAAGGATTAGTTACTAATTGCTGTGATACAGTGAATTAAAATATATATATATACTTAGATACTATATTTTATTTTGGTACTCCTAAGTGAAAAAAATAAACCTGAATTTTTTCCTTTGTCAAAAAATATCAATAATGAAAATGAATTTTGGATCTGGGAAAGTAAATATCAAGAGATTTTAGCTTTCTTATTAACAAGCAAAATCATATGTCCTTTATTACCAAATACATGAGTGGAATATTTATAATAGCCTATGGTAACTACAGCTGATCTTGCTTATTCTGGCATTTGCTTAAAATATCATATTGCTCTGCAATTCAATAACTTCTTTCTAAAGTTTTACAACAGCTCTAGCTTCCATATAGTAGGGACTTTTGTTCTTTGTCATGAGGGTCTTTATTAGAGATTAATTTCTGAAATTCAATTTTCTCAAATAGAGGAACACTGGAAAAATTTGAGAATCTCATATTTGCTCTTACATACATGAATTCTATTATAAAATATTAGTTTAAGTACGTTTTCCAAATCTATGCATTTGCTAGCGACATGCATTTGAATTTCTCATTTATCTCAGTATATGTGCATATATGCACACATTCAAAACAAAATAAAATCTTGTTTCCTCAACTATGTCAACTCCCCAGAATAATTCAGATTCCCCATGTGCTGAAGTAGAGTTCTAGCTCTCAGTAATAGGAAAACATCATAAATGCCTACTTAGATTTCTCTCAATAGTTAGGAATTTTAACTCATATCCTAGCCAATCCGAATAATTTCAGACTACTGAAAAATGTATTCAATAATAATGTAAAACACAGAACTGGCTAGTTTCAGATCCAAATGCCTGATTCCCTCCACCAATCAAGTTGTCCTTCAATAAATGCTAAGACCTGTACATTATAGACATTTCCAAGCTCTGAAGATAAGAAACAAAAAAGCAATATACCTTATCATTGTGGAATTTATGTTCTAAGCAGCTATGTGTCTTTGAGTGTGTTGTGCTGAAGATGCACAGAGAGAGAGAGAGAGAGAGAGAGAGAGAGAGAGAGAGAGAGAGAGA
>JADRCH010000288.1:2678242-2774161 GCA_019843965.1 Rhynchomys soricoides | reverse complement strand
GAGAGAGAGAGAGAGAGAGAGAGAGAGAGAGAGAGAGAGAGAGAGAGGGAAAAGCAGGAATGAAGGGTCTGGTGTTCCCAAGTGTTTGCACAACTCCAAGGGCAGACCTGACAGGGACTGTAACAAAATGAAGGAAAGGAAAGACAAACAGACACATGGAGTTGAAAAAGTTGTCTTCAATGGAATCCTCTATGTGTCTGACAGAGAAGCCTTAGCACCCTGGGAGCTCAGTTTGTTAGTTTGGAGAGGGAGGTCGTCATTTCATAAAGATAAACAAGGAGGCAAGTTTATTGCATACAGATAGACAAGAATATAATGTCATTATTTACAGCTGACCAGGGGACAAGTTTAGCTGACCTCAGCAAGGGAGTAGTCTCTGTAGGGGAGCTGGCTTCAGGTCTAAACATCCAGATGGAGAAATCTATGGCAGGCATTTTTCTCTACACACTATTGGCATGCACACTCAGACCTTCACGCATGAACCCTTGAAGTTTACCATCCTTTTAGGTCTGAAGCTATGGGATCCTTGACATTGCCATGTCAAATGCACGCATTCACTTGAGGCCTCCTTTGCTCACAGCTTCCTCTGCTCTCCAAAGTGTGTACTAAAGAGTTCTTGAAATGGAGAACACTGTGTTAAGTATACCCACCAGGGCAGGCATCTGTGGGAGGCTTCTACTTTAGAAATTATCTAAATGGAATGCAAGAACCTCCTCTGTAGGCGTTCATGAGAAAATTTTGCAGACAATGGGAAAGGCAGGCAAAATCTTTGAGACAAGATATTCTTGGTCTCTAAGTGTCTGAGATGGATTAAGTTAAGGAGAAAATATCAGAAGATGCGACTAAAATAGTGAGTATATAAAACCTGCATGAAAGGCGAACTGTGCCAGCCACGGAGAAGGCTCAGACTTTTCAAGAAATGAGAAGACTTTAAAGTGTTAAAGACATTTAAGTGCATTTTATTATTAAGATTTGTTCTTTTTTATCCTTTGACAAAGCAATTCCTACTCAGTAATGAAACTCATAGTTGTCTTTGAAAATGCTATTTTTTCAAGTCTCAATAGTCACCATTACATGCATACCATCTATAAGTCTACTTTCAAAACTAATTCAATTGATATTAACCTTATTTTTACCCTAAACAATTAGACATCTTCTGTTTAACAACGGCATACTATCAACATATGGCCACTTATTCATTATTTTAAAACTGGGGATTTGGGTGAATGCCAGTGGTAGAATTCGTTTTGTCTTAAAATGGGTGAGACTTTCCTGCTAATTGTTTTGATCAGTAACAAAATAAGTACATCTAAATGGTTCGTCTTGATTATAGCTCTGCTATCACAGATAAAAGACAATACTGTGAATTTGAGCATTTTCCTACATTAACCTAGCTTGTTCTTACTTATTTTCTTGGTCATATCACCTATATAAGGTATATTTTCAGGACATATTTCTATTGTATGCAAAAGATACATTTCTATAAAATTACTAGCAGTGGTAAAAGTTTCTACTCTATAGGTTTTAGACAAAACGAGAGAAGCATAACAATCTCATTTAATATTCTTCCAAAGCTTAAATTTATTATTTACTAATTTAAAAATTTGGAAATCTAATTGGTATTTATATATATAATAATTTTCATCGTATACTTTTTTTATAGATATGTGATATTCTTTAGTTAAAAACTATATAAGCTGAAAAATAACTGGTGGTCTCTTATCACCAAATTAAGCTTTCAGTACTAGGTTATATCCAGTGGACTTGTTTCTATGGAAAACAACAGAGGCTATCATCAAATCTATCCTGTCAGTTGGTCTTCATAAACTGACATCAAGGCTGCATTGCTGAAGACAATATCTACTCATTGAACATGGAGAGGTCAAGTCACTGCCTACATAGACCCTTCACACTTACACTGTAGTGTCTTTGTTATTGGAAGATACTCTGCAGGCTACCAAAAGAAAAAACGTTAACACCAACCCAGCCACATATCCTATGATCTGCAATGCTGTCCTGTATGCAAAATATGCCATGGCGTTAGTGGCACAAAGCTTGTGGGAGTAACCAATTAATATCTGATTTAACATAAGGCCCCTCCTCAAGATGAAACCCATACTTGGCACTGTTTAAGTGACCAAGTCCTCAAGACTAAATAGCTCAGAAACATAGGGTAAAACCAAACACTACTCGAAAAAAAAAAAAAAAAGTAGCAATAAATAACTCCTGATTAGTGCTTTCTTTAGCCGTATCAGTGGATGGGAACCTGCCTACAGTGGATGGGAACAAATATGAAGGCATATAGACAGACATAATGCAGAAGGGGTGGGGAGAGAGAGAGAGAGAGAGCGAGAGAGAGAGAGAGAGAGAGAGAGAGAGAGCACTCTATGCTCTATTTGGGATTTCCCCATAAAATCCCACCCCTCAGAGTTTCAGGAAGAAGAGGCCAAAATAGTGTAAAACCCAGAGGGGATCTAGGACATCAGAAGAAAGTCCTCTAAATCAGTAGAGCAAAGCTCATATGAACTCAGAGAAACTGGAGTAGCAAGCACAGGGCCAATATGGACCTGCACCAGATCCTCTGCATATATAGTTTAGCTTTAAGTTTAGTCATTTTACGGGATCCCTGAGTGTGTAGTCAAGAGGGTACGTACGCTTCTTGGGCTTTTTCTTGGGGCCTTTTTTTTTTTCCTCTTTGGTTTGCCCTGTCCAATCATTTATGTGATGGTTTTAGTTTATCTAATTATATTTTGTTTTTGTTGTGGTTTGTTGTTAT
The DNA here is from genome assembly GCA_019843965.1 of Rhynchomys soricoides. Lineage (NCBI taxonomy): Eukaryota > Metazoa > Chordata > Mammalia > Rodentia > Muridae > Rhynchomys > Rhynchomys soricoides. The sequence goes on along the minus strand of JADRCH010000288.1, from coordinate 2,771,385 downwards.
CTCTTAGGAGCTTGTTCTTTTCTAATGAGAGACCCAAAGGGAGTGGATCCAGATGGGAGGGGGGAAATGAAAGCGGCAGAGGGAAGGGAAACTGTAATCAGGATATATTGTATGAGGAAAAAAATCTATTTTCAATAAAAGGGAGGGATATGAAAAACTTAATTTTTCCTTTTGAAACAAGCTATACTTTATTTCCTGTAACTGTTTTTGGAAGTACACACTTAGAAAGCATTTCTATTTTGAGAGAAAGAAGTGGCAACACCTGATGGTACACAGCAAGAACAACGGACAGAATCAGGAAGACAAAAGAACACAGAGAGAACAAAGGAGATGGAAAAGCCTTGTGTGGGTGGGGGCACAGGGGGCAGGTGAGTAGGGGGTGTGGGGAGGGGGAGGGTGCGGAGGTGCGGAAGTGTGGGAATATGGGGGCGGAGATGGGGGTGTGTAGCTTGACAAAGCTTTACTATTTCTTTCCTTTCCTTCCCTCCCTCTCTCCCTTCCTCCCTCCCTCCCTCCGACCAATGCTTCCCCCACCCCCCACCCCTGCAATGTTAAATCCCACAGTGGGTCTTGTAGCCTTAGCTGACCTGGAGATCACTGTGTAGCTGAGGGTGACTTTAAACTTCTGCTCCTCCTGCTTCTGCCTCTCGGTGATAGAATTCCAGGTATGCACCATCATGCTCAGAACTCTGTGGTTCTGGAGATAAAACCCAGGGCTTTGTGTTTATTAGAAAAGGACTCTTATCAAGGGAACAAGTCCAACAGTGCTCTTCACTCAAGAATGCAAGCTCAGGTTGCCCGATCTGTACCAACCTGAGCTTGCACTCCGCTCCTGAAAATCGCTGATTATCAAATGTCTGAAAAACATATTCAGGCCCTTTAAAGGTGAGACACATTTCCTACAAATTATGTTTTTTAATGTGTTAGTCACTACTTTACCACGTCTGCTGTAAAGTAACTCCTCACAACTGCTTGATAATGCAGGAGACAACAAGGAGAAACAATGACAAAAGTCACAGTAGGGAAAACTACAAAAAATGAATAGGCAAAGCAGAACTAAAAAATTCCTTGCTTTTAGGAACAAAGGAGAAAAAAACACTAGTTAAAACAAAGCTTCTGCCTAGACAAGGAACACATGCAAAGACTAATATTTATGAGCTTCCAGGGAAAATGAGAAATAAAATAATGCATAAAAAATCATATTCAGACACAAAAAGTTATCACTGAGAACAATAGAAGCAGTATAACAAAGACAATTTTAAACCCCTAGGGTTTAACACATATGTCCAGCAAAAGCACCTTTTAAGGGACTGACCTAGGTTACCACAAACATTAATAATAATAATAATAGTAATAGTAATAACTAGTTAAGAAATATCTCTAAGAAGATAAGTTGAATTAAACAAGAATGATATAAAAATGGTAAACATTTCTGGGCACAGATGAAACCTGCCATTAATCCCAATCATTGGGAGACAAAGGCGGTTGAATTTCTGTGAGCTCTAAGTCAGCCTTGTCTACATAATGGCTTCTAGGTCAAACATGTCTAAACAGTGAGTAAAACCCTGCCACACACAAGGAAAAGAATGTAGTAGACATTCTTTACTAATAATTTATTGCATAGGAAATAAATATAAAAAGGAAATTATCTTAGTTACAATCTAGTGCTTAATTTATAAATAATATGAACCAGAAATTGCCAGAAACTAAGGGAGTATCCAGATCATCACACACTGGAGATGCAACCAAGTATTGTTATAGAAAGAAAGGTTACCACGTATATGAAATATTTAAAGTTGTCCCAACAGATGGAGACAAATAAGAAATAGCCTTAACTGTGAAGAAGAAACATGATGCAGCATGTTCCAGAAGAGTCTCAAGTCAGAGCATAGGAGAAAACAACAGAGATTGTGTGTCAATTAAAAATAGTATTTAGTAGCAATTGAGATAGTTAGTTTTGATTTCTTTAAACATAAAACTTGAGAGGCTGGAGGTATGGCACAACATTTAAGAGTGCTTGCTGCTTTTCCAGAGTCTTAGAGTTTGGTTCTCAGCACTCATGTCTGGCAGCTCACAACCTCCTGCAACTGAAGCGTCAAGATATCTGATATCCTTGACTGGCCTCAGTGGGCACCCACATATCCATAACTCAGATACACAGATGCATATATTCCCCATATAGGCCAGGATCAAGAAGAATGTCTATACTTTCCAAAGGGCCTGAATATGTGTTTATGGACTATTGATCAGTGTTTACAAAACTACCAACTGAACTTCTTTGTCTCTGACATTTATCCAAGACTGCTAGTTTAAAGAGATCTCCTGTTTAGATGAACTAAACACTCCCCTATGGCATACCTAACAAAAATCCTGAGATTCCAGGCTGCCAGCAATAGTAGATACTCTTAATCAGAGTGAACACACCTTCACTCTATCTCAGCTCTCCTGTCCATGTGTTTGTCCTTTTCTTATTCCCTTGCTGTCCTTAATTATGGTTCCAAGACCCAAAGTACACAGGCCTCATTATATATGTTCCTTGGTTTGAACCACCATGTGTCCAACTGGTCTCTTCTTTGAAGATATTGCAGTGCGAGCAACAGTGTTAGGTCATTGTAGTCTATAGATTTCTAAAAATCTAACATGTTTTTTTAAATTAGTAGTTTCTAAACAGAAAATCTTAAGAGCTCTTCTATATACACATAAAAGTGGCAGGTGCATTAGGAAATGAATAGGCTAGTTAGAGGGATTATGGTAATCACTACAGAAGGGATACATAAATCAAATCATTACACTCTACTCCAAGAATATGTATATATAATACTTACTTGTCAATCATTCTTTAATAAAGCTAAGAAAAATTAGTAGTTATGAAAACCTCAAATTTATTGGTAGAAGTCAATAAAATTTTCAAGAACTAATCATTTTAGACCTACAACAACAGCAGTTTTATGTAGCTGCACCTAATATGTAATGAAAGAAATTCACCTTAGCCAATTAAGTTGCTCATGGTTTATATCATTAAAGCTTTTCCTATGCAGCTTGAAACAGATTTGCTCAAAACTCACTGTTACGTCACAGTACATTACCTCCACGCAGACATTTTAGTCTCTAAAAGAGTCACAGCTTAATATAAAAATGATACAAAATTTCTTTCTATACTGATGATATTAATTTCTTGAATCTGGTGTGTGTGTGTGTGTGTGTAACAGAAAGTATATCTCAGTATCCAGATATATCATTATTACTAAAGGTTTTAGATATTTGTAGTCTATAAAACTCTGCATTTTTCCCTTGGTGTCTACCATTTTGCTAGTTATTTTATCTTACTAAGCCTAATCTAGAATAACCTAAAAAGAGAAAAAGAAAAAAGAAAAAAGAAAAAAGGGGATCTCATTGAAAATATTCTTTATCAGGCTTGCCTGTGGGGGCATTTTTGATTAATGATGGATGTAAGGGATCTTACACTTGTGCAGGTAATCCTGGGTTTTATAATTGAGTAGGCTGAACAATCAATGTAGAATAAGCTAGTAAGCACAGACTTTGCTAAAGCTCCTGACTCTGGTTCCTGCCATGGCTTCTCTCTGTGGTGGACGGTGCTATAGAAACAGGAGCTGACAATACACTTACTACCTCATGACACTATGGTCAATTTTTTGTCATGTCAACAAAGAAGCAGAATAGAACAACCTTTTAGGTTTTTACTTTATTTTTCCCTGTTTGTTTTTTTTTTCCTAGAGGGAATACCTATTTATCCCAAACTAGGTATGTATAGCGCACTATGCTAGGTGTTGGGCAAATGATGTACAACGGAAAGTTTGCAGTTTTCGCAGAGCTGACATGATGGCCCTGGACATATTCCTTCCTTTCCTATTGCTGAGCTTGTTAGGTTAGGCTGAGGGTTGGTATCCTGCTAACTTAAGTACCCACTTCCACCATGTTTGCTGTGCCTCCTCTGTTTTTTCTTGTCACAGAATTATCTAAACTCTCTGAATATTTCCTATTAAAGCATATATGCATGTTAAAATACTAAACCATATCCCCCTTAATGTATATGATTGACTCTTGTTAATAATGATTAATGCTTAATGATAAGAAAAGGCTAACTACTCTGATTTGATCATAATAGATTCTACACTTGTATCTTATAGTCATATTATACCCATAAAATTGGCACAATTTAAGAATATTTTAAATTAAAAAAAATCAATGCACCATCTATTACACCATTGCACAATGTCATGCTGACTCCTTGTAGAGGTTCCAAAGCACATGGACACAAACCCTAACAAAGGGCCTGTGTCTTCCCACTACCCTGTAGTAAATGTTTGATACTGATCAGTGGGCCAACTGGTACATACTACAGGGGAACTAATATCCTATTAAAATGAATGTTGGTAAAATGGGGCTAAAGCAGGAAAGGGGGAGGGCAAAGAGATATGTTTGCCATTTGTCACTGCAAATCTTTAATAAGAAATAAAGTTAATTGTAGGAGAAATCTTGAACTTAAATATTATTTTATGCATTTATTGTGGGGGAATATGTGCCATAGTCCATATGAGGAAAAGAGGGTAGAGGACAATGTATATGAGTTTATGACTCATCTTCTACCATGTGGATTTCGAAAATACAAATCAACTCCTGGGGCTTCGTGCCAAGTGCCTTTACATATTAAGCCACCTCACCAACTAAAGTTTTGGCTTTTTTGGGTGATTTTGGCATCATTGTTCCCTCTGAAATGTCAGTGATGTCTCTACAAGTTCCTAGAAGTAAAATTTACTAACAAAATTTAAAAGTGATGCAGGTAAATCCCAGAGAGCTGATTCATTGAATGTATACATTTGGCAGCCTCAGAGCTATTTTCAAATTCAGGAGTTTTGCTGAAACACTTGTTGGTGAAAGAATCACATAAGTTAAGTCCTACAATAGAGCAGAGCAAAGTGGAAGCAAGTAACCACCTAAGTAAACTATAAGTCTTTAAATGGCTAGTGAGGAACAATCCCAATCAATTAAGTATTGATGGGGGAGAGGGGAAATGAATCAAAAGAATATTACCAGGAAGATGAAAATCTTCAACCAGTTATTTAGAAATGGATGAGGAAGTGGAGAGGAGATGGAGGAGGACATAAATATCATCAAAATGTGTGAAATACTCAAAAAATCTAATATTTATTTAGTAGCGTGAATAGATAGGCATGGTGTAACACATTTTTAAAACTACAACTTGAGAGGTAGAAGCAAGTGGATCTCTGAGTTTAAAGTGTTGTCTTAGTCAGGGTTTCTATTCCTGCACAAACATCATGACCAAGAAGTAAGCTGGGGAAGAAAGGGTTTTTCAGCTTATTCTTTCACATTGCTGCCATCACTAAAGGAAGTCAGGACTGGAACTCAGGCAGGTAAGGAAGCAGGAGCTGATGCAGAAGCCATGAAGGGATGTTCCTTACTGGCTTGCTCAGTTGGCTTTATTATAGAGCCCAAGACTACCAGCCAACAGATGGTACCACCCACAAGGGGCCCTGCCCCTTGATCACTAATTGAGAAAATGCCTTACAGCTGGATCTCATGAAGGCATTTTCTCAACTGAAACTCCTTTCTCTGTGATAACACCAGTTCGTGTCAAGTTGTGTACAAGTGTGCATAAGAATTTATAAGCCAGCCAGGGCTTATAATGCTTCTTATAGAGAGATTCTGTTTTTTAAAGAGGGGAAGTAAATAACACATACATCAATAGGGATAAATAAATACCTTAACATAGCAACTTGATATTAAGTAGACTATTTATTGGAGGTCCTGATTATTTCCAACAATGAGGGTTCCAAAACTTTTTATTCAACCTAGTTTGGAAAGTTTAAAGGCATTAATTATTTGGACTATCCAGTTGATGATGCTACAGAAAGTGTCTGGACCAGGCAGAAATTTCCTCCTTTTGAGGTGGTTGCACATCCAATTAGATAGAGGTTGGTTGTCACCAATATATGAGTACCACTACTGCTATCATATCTTTAAGGATATCTTGCTAATGCTGGTTTTGTTTTGTTTTGGCTCCTTGCCATCATAGCAAGATAGGGCTATGGCTTTCTTCTTTCCCTTGGAAATGTATATAGCAACTTCTGGTAGTAAGCAAGATAGACTTTAGGAGGGAAGTTTTTAGGTTAGCCCCAACTTTTATCTTTCAAGTCTTGTATATATCAAGCTGTCTTCAGCAACCAGACTTACCTTCTTTGTAAGGCAACAAAGGGCTACAGCAATATCCTATATTTTTTGGAGAATCACTTGGAATTTTTGGATCAACTTTAATGGAGGTATCTTATGCCTAGTACCAGGGAATTTTTAAAATATTCTATGTCTTTTTTTGAGGAACAAAAGCCTAAGTAGCATAACAGCACTTAAGATATATTTTATAAATATAAATTATTATGTTTATTTCTTCTTCAATTTTACTGACTGGCTAAGAAGCCTCTGGGGTCTGCCTGTCTCTCTCTCTCCCAGTTCTGGAGTTATGGGTACATACCACTTTACCTAGTTTGACTATGTGAGTGTTGGAGATCCAAACTCACATCCTCATGATAATGTAGTAAGCACTTTGTGCACTGACTCGACCAATACAGTAAAGTTATATGCTGCAGAGACTACTTCTGTTTCTGCAACCAGGAAAGATCAGATGGAAATTTTTGTATGGGAAATTTCTGCTCATGATACAATGGTAAAGTAGACCAATTGCTAATGAAAGATCAGGACCTTAGTAAGTGTTTGAGTCCTGTGACTTGGTTTTCACATTTTGCTTACTATAATGCACATTCGTAAAATAATTCCATTTCTAGTAAAATTATAGTATAGTGTATGATGTTGACAGCTGAATTGTATTAACTCTGATTATATTCTGCAAGAAAACTCAAGCATGGATGGTAGACAGTGGGGGTAGCAAGGAAGCCTATGATTATAATTCTAAATAAAGCTTAAGGTGAAGGACTCACTCAGAAAGTAAGTATAATTTAAAAAATTAAGAAAGTCAGCAAAATTCAGGGAAGAGTCTGGGAAAGACAATTCTAGCTGAAAATACAACAAGAGCTGAAGCTTTGAGGCATGAGTTTGACCCAGGTGCCTCAAAGACAGAAAGCAATGAGACTGTTTGGAGATAGACCCTGACAAGGGGAGAATAGAAAAAAATTCAAACTGTCTGTTTAAGGGCTGGTATGATATATTTGACTTCTACTCTAAATATACTGAAAAGGATTTGTGGAACAAGAGTGTAAAGTCCCATGTTATTTCAAAAATAACACTCGTTTCTGTAACATAAAGAAGTGTAAAGGCGTGCTAAGAAATCATAGTAGAAAGCTTTTCCAATAATGCAACTGAGAAATGTTGGCAGTTTGGGCTATGATGTGAATGGAGGAGACAAGTAATAGTGACTATTTACCAAAGTGAATTGATAGAATTTGCTAACAAAGGCAACCTGAATTCAGTAATAGAAGAAATAGTAACACTAAGCAATTTGGCCTAAAGAACTAGAAAAATGATCTTGCTGTTCTCTGGTGGTGGAGACTCAAGATTGGACAGTGAAAATGTGGGCTCAGATTTGGACATATTATATTGAAGAATAATTTTTCTTTTTTCTTTTATTGATTCATCTCTCCTGTATTACATCCCTACTGCAGTTAACCCTCACACTCTCTTCCTCAGTCTCCTCCCCCACCTACACTCTCACACAAATATATCCCTTCTTTGCTTCCCTTCAGAAAGGAGCAGGCATCTCAAGAACATCTATGACATGACTAGCCACAGTAAGACCAGGAACAAACTCTCACATCAAGGCTGGATGAAGCAAGCAAGAAGAAGGAGAAAAATGTCCCCAAAGCAGGCAAACGAGTTAGTGGCAGCCCGGTTCCCACTGTTAGAAATCCCACAAGAACACCAAGCTATGCAATTATAACATGTAAGCGGTAGGTCTAAGCCAGACATGTACAGGTTCCCTGATCTCTGAAAGTCCCCGTGAGTTCCTTCTCAGTTGGTTCTGTGGGCCTCTGAGCTCTGTGATCCCCTATGTTTCCTGGCCAGTTCCCTCTGGATTTTCCCATCCTTCCTCCCTCCACAGGATCTCCAAGGTCCACCTAATATTTGGCTGTGGGATTCTGGATCTGCTTCCATCAGTTGCTTGGTGATGTCTCTCTGGTCCTTCTGATGATTATCCTGCTCCAGTCCCAGCACATTCTACAGGCAGGCCCAACTATAAGTCAGTGATGTCAATGATTTTGTAGCTGGGAAGAAGAATTTTTTTTAAAAAAAACATGAGAGTAGAAATATTGACTAAACCAGAGACATGGTGGCACAGCCTTGCCGTCCTAACATTTTGGAGGGAGAAACGAAGGTCATCGTAACTTCAAGGCTAATCTTGTCTGCAAAGTATGTTCCAGGCAAGCAAGGGAGACATGTTGAGAGCTTATCTCAAAATAAACACAAACACACACACCACAAACACACACACACACACACACACACACACAGAGAGAGAGAGAGAGAGAGAGAGAGAGACAGAGAGACAGAGAAACAGAGAGAGACAGAGACAGAGAGAGAGACAGAAACAGACAGAAGAAAGATAAACAGAGAGACAGAGCTAGAGAAAAACAGACAGAGAGAGACACAGAGATGTTGGTACACACACACACAATATCTACTAAAGAGTTTTATACACAATGAAATAAATTCATAATTTAAAAGAAATATTGTACATATCATCGAAAGAGTCCATGTAAAGCAATAGAGGTGGCTCTGTGGTTAAAGCACTTGTTCTTGAAGAGGATCTGGGTTCAATTTATAGCATTCACATAATGACTCACAATCATCTATAGCTCTAGTTCCAGAGAATTTGATGTTTCCCTCTGCCATCTGTGAGTACCACATATTTGTATACTAGGATATGCAAGTATTTTCTGTGACATAAATATAAAGGAAGAATAAAAACTTTAAGTTTCTATAACCATTGATATTAATAATTACTTAAGACTTATTGCTCTAACTTTTATTTTCAAATCATAGTTTATGCATCTCTGAAGTTCAATATATTTTGTTGAGTCATAGAAACTAGGAGATAGAAGAGGTGTTTACTTGAGGATGGTCAAGAAAGTAAGGTACTCTTGAATCAGTAAAAATGCTAGATTTCAGAGGAGAAGGAGGGATCCACCATAGAAAATGTGGTTCTTAGTCCAGTATGACAAAGACAAATTTAGTTACCAAGAGATAAGTATTGCCTAGTAAGGATAACTCCTTAATGTCACCAGGTCTGGTTGCTTTAAAGATTGCTGGCTATGCATATTCCCTGGAATTAACTCACAATTGCCACATACAGCCTCTCTGGTGATACTACTGAGTAACCATACCTCACCTTTTGTCAGCTGCCCTGACTCTGATGTTGCTATGACTCCATACCTTACCTCTATTCCTCTCTTTGGCACTGCAAATTGTTTTGAGACCTCCAGGACACTTTCTGTAGGAACGCTAAGTGCCCTAGACTGCAATAGAACCATAACCCTTGATACACCATCCCTGCAACAGTGCCCTGTAGTCCAGAATACGTCCATTCTTTGTAGCACTCAGGTATATCATAGCCTACCAGCCAGCTGGTCAGGAGTTTGCACGTTGGTACTCCTTTTCCCTAAACTGGGAGTAATCTAGGGAAATGAGCCCCTGCTAATCCCAGTTGTAGATATGATAGCTGTCCAACATGAAAAGGCATTTCAGGTCTTGCCACTCTTGGTAGCTATGGGAATAACCATAGGTGTTGGTACTGGAGTTGCAGGGATAAAGACTTCCATGACCAAATATAATGAATTCACATCCCAGTTTAAAAGCGATCTTCAACAAATGACTGAAACTGTGCTTACTATCCAGAAATAAGTTGATTCTTTGGCAGCTGTGGTGCTTCAGAACCGACAGGAGCTAGATATCCTGACAGCTAAAGAAGGTGGTCTTTGCCTGTTCCTCCAAGAAGAATGCTGTTTCTACATCAACCAATCTGGGATAGTGAGAAATAAAATCTAGTAGCTATAGTCAGACATATGGAATTTCAGGGAATGTGAGACCTCCAATTCTGAGATTTTCGAAAACCCTATATGGAACTGGATACTCCTGTTCTTAACTCTTTTCCTAGTCATCTTCCTGGTGTTATTATTTGCTCCCTGCCTCATTAATCTTGTTTCTATGTTCCTTCAATGACAAATACAAAACATTTCTAACCAAACTATTAATCAATTCCTGTTACAGGATTACCAGCCACTGTCCACAGAGGAACCTGATGTAAACATTTACCGGATGGACCCTGATGGTAAAAGTCAGCTATACCCCAAAATTGACATCACTCCTACACAGCAGGAAGCAGCTTAAGACACAGGACACCCAAATTCCCTTTTTACCATCGGTCTCCCTCACCCTTTTTTCTCCTTCTTTTTATAATAAGAAGAAAAGAGATATGTTGGCATCAGGACCTCCAAACCAGTGATATCACAACCAGGCAACAGCACGACCTGCATACCCGTTGCCAAGGCAACAGCCACCACATTCTCAGAATCCACTTGGCCCAACTCCCACCTTTACCCATGGCTGCCTCATGTCACTCTCCATATATAAATGGAAGACCCCTCTGATCTCTCTCTCTCTTCCCTCTTCTCTTTTCACTGCCACCTTGCCCACCTCTCCTTCAATAAACCCCCGTGGAACTGTTAAAAAAATAAAAAGGATTATCTTTGCCTAAAATTTTAAGATGCCAGACTTGTTACATAACTAATAGCTTCAAATCATTTTTTTTAATCTTATCATTTTTGGTGACATTGACTGATCTATAAATGCTATACTGATGCTGATTGCCATGCAAATAAAACCAAAATTAATAAATATGCCTTAGGAATTTATTTCACCTCTTTCTTGAGTTACTATTTCTTTTTCAGTTTCCCTTTAATAGTTTTAGAATTTGTTTTGATCTTTGGATAAGCCTCCTCCCATACTCTAATATTAATATGTTCACTCAAAATGTCAGTTTGGATGAGCATGCTAGCTACAATACTAACATTTGAAAGTAGCCTTGCCAAGAGTTTGAGGCCAAACTTGATTACATAGTAAGACCATGGTTAAGCAAACAAACAAAAAGCAATAGCAAAATGTTATAAACCTTCTCTTAATATGCCTTCATAAGAACAAAATGGAATGTTAGTATAGGAACATTTTTTTCTCTTGGCTTTATAATGCTGTTCATTCCTAAAATTTTACTATTACTGAAGACAAAATTTGTGTGTCTTGTTTTAGCTCTGAGTGATTTTCCCTTTTCATTTCTTATTTTAGTTCTGAGTGATTTTCCCACCAATTCAAAATAAGATGTCAAATACATTTTCTTAAAGTGGTCCTTAAATATTTCAAGTCTCATCCTACAGATTAGCCTCAACCTATTCCATAATTTCCATTCAAAATTGCTCATGCCATTTCCCTCTAGTTGACTTCCAAACTAGGGGTTTCTCAGAATGGAAACTTCTGTCTCCAATACCTCCGTAGTGGTATGTAACCCAGAGAGTTGACCAATGAGTCAACCTGGTTATACAGCAACTTAGCAGAATAACCTGTGCCTTCAGAAGACCTGTTTCAAAGACTGGCTTCCTCACTTGCTCTGTTAAGTGAGCAAGAACATTGCTCCTATGATCGAAGGGGAAACTGGTTCAAAATTCCCGGTCTAGGAATAAAAATAAATTACAATGACAGATCATCCTTCTCAAAAGAAATTTAAAATCTCCTCTTTCCCTAAGCCTTGGTGGCCAACCACTGAGAAAATCCACCATGTAAAACTTGGAGTTTCAACTAAACTTATAGAACTTAACATTTAAGAAGGCCTGAAAACATTAATAAAAGAAAATTTAAATTCCTTTTAGAAGTTTGGGGTCATGTGTGAGAATATGTAATGGAAATAGAAGTTAAAAATAAAATTCAAGATGAATTTATGTTCATTATAATTAATATATTTGAGTTAAACAAATGAACAAGTTTTAGTAAATGGGGCACATATATGCATATATCATGTCTTGATTGGACTACCACCCTGTTGTTCTCTCTGGGCCCCTTTTCTTTTCCACTCCTTCTCTTCGCTACCTGTTCTACAAAAGTACCTCTTCTAATTGTAGGTGTATTTCATTTGTTTGTTTCTACCTTTGCAATAAAATATGAAATGCTTTTATTTCTTGGTCTGGCTTATTCTCCATCAACTGTCACAACTATTTTGTCAAATGACCTGATTTAACTATGCTGTGGAGGCAGAATTGCAAATGCGTGCACGTGTGTGTGTGTGTGTGTGTGTGTGTGAGTGACTGTGTGTCTGTGTGTCTGTGTGTGTGTGTTCTTTATTCATTCCAGTTACTGAACATCTAAGCTTATTCTATATCTTGACTGCTGTGGATAGTGCTACAGTAAACATGAATACTCTGGAATCTCTTTTTCAGTGATGTCTTTTTCTTTGAACATATACCCAGAAGTAGGATGGTTAGGTGGGTGGTTCTATTTAGTTATGCTTTAGCTTTTGTTTTTTGTTTTGTTTTTTAAAGGAAGTCTATACTGTTTGCCATAGTGGCATTAAGGATTTGCATTTCTTCCTGTAGAGGACAGGTATTTTAAATCTTCACATTCTTAGCAATCATTTATTACAGAAAGTAAATTTCAGATTTGTTGGCCATACCAGAATGTAGAATGTTATGAATTCTGTGAGTCATAGAGTCAGGCCATTCAGTAAGCCTTCTGACTAATAATCATGAAAACGGAAGTCTACAGAGATCAATCTTTTCAAAGGGACCCAACCAGTTAGCAAACAACTCAAACAAAATGCTTTGAAGGGAGAGGTTCCCCTATCTTAGAACCTTGAAAAGTTATTGACCAATGAGAAGCATCAAATAAGCACACATCCTGGGTCAGGATGAATGAGTGAATGAACGAACGATAGAAAGTAAGAAAACCTAAGTTTGTTGATTTTAATTTAATGTAATTCAGCACCCAGCATTGGTTCAGAAAATCTCTCAAGAATCTTCTCCATCATTTTGCATCAGCTGTTTTTCTTTAGGCAGTACATAGAATGTAAAGAACAGAAGGAAAGGGCAGTACAAGCACTTACCAGGAAATGGGCTCCCTTCCCCCAACATCCCTGCAAACAAGTACTGCAAATACATGCATAAACAAAATGTTGATGAGTGGAAGAAAAAATATTCAAAGAAGTATTTGATACATTAAGGAGAAAGAATTACCACTGTGTTGATTTATTTTAGAAAAAAAAATAATCTGAGGTAGCGTATATGTTCAGCAGATTTATCCAGTCCTCCACAGCTATCCTTGATTTAGACTCATTTGCAAGCAGAAAAAAAAAAAAGAAAAGGGGAAAAAGAAAATGTTCTTTACAAACCTCCTGTGTGATTTTCATGGTGTGCAAGGGCTTATTAATGGAAAAATAAATTCTGAGAGCAGTTCTGGGCCCTGGGTAGAAGCCTATACTAAGAGCCAAAGGCAACTTTATTCTTCAGCATGCCTAAATGTACCTGTGTGAATTGCAGAAGATGTCATTGAATTACTGCTGATGCAGATGAAATAAAATTAAGTGGGAGTCTATTTAAAGAAAATTATACCTAATAAAAACATCAGATTTATAAATCAAAATGTAGTAGGTCTACTTCAGAAATCCTTCAGCACCTCTGATGTGGTGAAGTTTGAACCCCCTAATGAATTCAACCGTGCTTGAGTTTTGAATTTTTATATCCTAAGTGCTTTGTTGAAGGGTAGAGGGATGCTTATTAATAAGAGCATTCGTTTTCTCCCTTATATAAACTTTGACCCTAACACCTAGTTGTGAAAATATGGTCATGCAATAGCAATTTATTAGACAGATTATCCTTGTCCATTCCTTAAAAATGGAAAAAAGGGTTTATATTCAAATTTCATATGGTGGAATAAAAATAGAGAAGAGCATTTTTTTTTAACTTCAGGAATCACCCTGGCCCCAATAGTTTATTGTACCATAGACAACATTTTACATATAGAGTGCTTAATCTTTTCTAAAGCTAAATCATTGCCACGATAAATGCAATATTATTTCCTTTCTCTCATCATAGTATGGAGTGTATATATATATATAAAATAGTACTCTACAGAATTGTGTGCAAATGCTTAGGTTCTAGAACATCTAGAATTTTTGGATTTACCTCACTGATGTGCACATTTGCAGGCAGCCCTGCTACTAATGCCAGGTGAACAGCAGGCCAGTCATCTGGAAATGCAGTTGATTTGTTTCAGGGTATTCATGTATCTGGGAGATCAACACCATACCAAGATCAGTGGAATACACAGGTAGATGAGGAAGGACCGCTGACATAAAAGCAGTGAAAGACGCAAGATCTTCAGTCAGAAGATGTAGACTCCACTTCCACCCCCTCATAGGCTCTATCTATGTTATCTTCAATGCCTGTCATCTTGTTTCTGAAATTGATTGATAGGATCACTTGGTTTTCTGAGCTGGTGGCATTGTTCTACAGTGTAAACAGTTTAATGAGTGCACAGCACTTTATATGGGGCTCATGTATAGAACACCTTCATTGGCTGTCAGATAAATGAAAGAATATTGATAGTGCCATTGCTGATATTTGTAGATTAAATTCTAAAAATGTATCCTCAACCCTAACAGAATGTTGTTTCAAGTTCTCATATTGACAGATTAAGTTTATTAGTAGATGTTTTTGTTGTCGTTGGTGCATGCTTTTAATTCCAGTACTCAGGCAGTAGAGGCAGGTAGATCACTACAAATTCAAGGCCAGACTGGTCTGTAAGGCAAGTCCTAGGCCATTCACGGCTATACAGTGAGACTCAATGTCTAAACAACAACAGCAATTTTCTGCTATAATACTGTTATGTATCCGGTTGAAGGATTTAGGGGAAATACAACTGTGATTTCCTATGGAACAAAGGATGGAATCCGTGAGAAATAGAAGTTGTGAGTTCCCAGATTGCTGAGGTCTATTATGGAATTGTATTTTCATAATTGCATACTCTATGAATGGTGACAAAACAGACAATGAGAGAGAGAGAGAGAGAGAGAGAGAGAGAGGGAGGGAGGCACTGTCCTGTTAAGAGTTTGGCTTGACCCCTCCTCACCCACATTTCTGAACTTAAGTTACTGGTTATTGTACTTAACCTTACTGGTTCACAAAATAAGTCATGAAAAGAGGGGTTTGGTAGTGAGTTGTAAAGAGAAAGGATCAGCAAGAATAGAACAGAGACAACTGAGGATAAAGTGGGCAAGTACAACCAAAATATATGACATGTGTGTGCAAAAATGTCATGATGAAACTTTACGTCTGATGTCATAATAAAATATAATATAAGACCATAAGCAATTCAAGCTTGAAGGAGATTTTAACTAAATTCAGTGTTGTCAAGAAGTGAGACAAGTGGGATCAATTCTGTCTCAAGCATTAAGGTAGGTTCAGACAGAGAGGCAGGCTCCTGTTCCCTAAGAACTTACCAAAGGTCAATATGATTCTCATCAGCTTCAGTAACTCTATGAAGTTGATTAGGAATCTGATAACATATAAAAGGGGGTGAGTTGTGAGGCTGACCAGTATCGATGATGGTCTTAGCATGGTGAAATTATGAGAAGAATCCAGATCCACCCTCACCTTGCTTGCTGGTAGCACTCACTTTAATTGTCTGCTTTCTTGTCCATCTAATGCATGGAAGTCTTAGTGCCTGGGGAGCCTCTTTGCTTTCTCAGCATGATTTCCCAACCTAAGATGGCATGGGACTGTACAGAAATGTTTGTGTAGATGACTCCCTCTATAGATTTTGCAAGTTAGCTTCAATCTGATTAAGCATGTTTAATTTTCTTAATTGGGATCAGAAGGCTGCAGGCTTTCAAATGGCAGTGGCTGGTATTAGGTTTGCCTTGAATGATAACAACAGAGGTGAGAATTGAGTTTGTTACTAACACAGATTGGAAGAGATCTACATGTGAAAAAGGAAGCATGCCAGTTGGAAACAGAACATTATCGCCTTGTAATTGAAATATGAGCACATCTGCACAGGATATGTGTGCTCATTTAGAATGTGAAGAGTTACCTGGGAGACATGTCGGAACTTCCTTCTTATAGGTGGTGTAATTAAAACAAAGGAGTTTCCATTCACACCAATCCTGAAAAGTTATTTCAGAACCTTATATTTAGAAGAGAAATCGCTCTGTTAAGTCTTTTCAAATGCTAAAGGATATGAAAGAACTATGCATTCTTTCTCCAGTGGTGATTGTTTTCTTAATAAAGGGCTGAGGTAAAATTAAATAGAAGAAAAAAGGAGGCAGAGGAAAGATAACGAATTGAACAGACAGGGATTCTAATTTTAAAAATTATTTGGCAGGAATGCTTTCCTTTCAAAACCAATTTGCATGCATGGTTAGTTACTGACCAACACCAAAGAAAGGATAACTGATTCCTTCCCCTCCTTCCACAGCTGAGGGTGCCATGTGGTAAGCATGGTGTCCTCTAGTTACCCTCTATCAACATTCTGTCCCGACACTCCAATTTCTGCAGAGAAATTGTTCAAATGGCAACAACAAACAGGTCCCAGAAGAATCTAAGTTTTCTCATGAAAGGATCCCAAGAGTACCCAAGAAATAGGCCAACATCTATAATCTCCCAGATCATCAACGTAGACTCTAAGGAATAGAAAGAAATAAGAGCTTTATTAAGCGGGCAAATCTAGTTGAAAGTCAAAGATGTCACTCATACCTTTTCCTAACTCATCCATCAATCAAGGAAAGGGACTTTCACTGAACAGCAAACAAGAACGTACAAGTCTCACTAATATAACATCAAGCTTAAAGGAATTTCAAAGATGCCAAAAGTTACAACATAGAACTATTTAATTGTTCCATATGAAATTTTGCAGTCTACAAGGCAAGATGCGAGTGGAGGTTAGGATCGAGACCTTGGCCTGGTCCACTAGCACAGCTTTCATTACTTTTAATTGACTTCACTCTGCAAGCTACAACTGTTTATCTGCAATGAGATGCTAACAAATATAAATGTTGCTGGGCCAGAAAAATAATGCTTTACTCAGACACCACAGGGCAATTCCTGAAGAAGAAAGCAAATGCAGAAGCTAAATTAATTTTAGTTTGGTGAAACCTATACTTAAGTACATATTTACCTCTACAGAAATGTGAAGCGCAGGAATCGGGTACTGAATAGGACACCGAAGCGTGAGGAATTTGGGCTGGACGCTGGGCAGACGTTCAACTCACAGTAATACAAAAGAGCATCTGCTAAACAGACTCTGAACTTGACCTGCTCTTCTGAGGAAGGATACTGTTTGTGTATAACAATCACAGCTCAGCACAAAACTGACAGGATACAATCTGCTCCCTTTTAAAAAAAACAATTGGTTTTTCTAAATCTGGAGATGCATTCATATAAAGAACTTGCAGGTTTGTTTACTTATTTAACCGGGAATATTAGAGCACTTTTCAGGAAAATGAGAAGAATGGGAGGGGTCGGACAAGTGGGAAGTAAGGGGGGAAGGACCTGGAAGGCGATGAGAGAAGGCAAAACTGTGATCAGAATGCACTGTATACAATATACATATTTTAAATTTAAAAATGAAACACATTTCTTGTTGAATGTCTTATCTGCATTATTTTATTTATACAGAAAGACTAATCTCTACATTTATCTCATTGCATGTATATCTATAATAGCCAGTGTTCTCTGGAAAACCAGAAATGACAAAATAAATACATATTACAAAGGGAGCTTATTAGCTTGCTTATTGGATAGGATCAAGGCAATCAAAATGTATCTGTCTGTACACTGCTCTTCAGTTCATTTTGGAAGGCTGGGGAAACTGGATTTTTATGTCAGCAGTGGTAGCAACAGGATAAGTGTCTTCATCATTAGAGAGCAAACGGATCTTTATAGCTGGGCTGCCACTAGAAAGTGCTCTCTACTCTGGGGTCCCACTTCAGTCAATCCTTGAAGGAAACATCTTCAAATATGTTTCTCTTACATGATCCAAGATGTAAATGAGTTGTCTACCAAGATTAATCATTGCGATGCCTTATGTCTTAAAGGCAAGAAAAGAAAACTTAGCCAGGTGCAGTGGTGCATGCCTTAAATACCAACACACAGGAAGCAGAAGTAGACAGATCTCTGTGAGTTTGAGGCCAGTCTGGTTCATAAAGTTCCAGGAAAGCCAAGGTTTTGTAGCACATCCCTGTATCAAAGACTGAAAAGAAAATAGACATTAACAAAGTTAAGAGGCTGTCTCAGCACACAGAAAATGGCCAAGAAAGGTGAATCTGGTCTATGTATGAGGGGAAGAAGGTGTTCAGGTTCCTGTATTGTGTTAGTTATTTCTGCATACATAGTGCATAAATGCCAATGTTCACACACATGCATGTCATTATATGTGACCTGGAAGGTTTGCAACCCTGCTGCTTTTAGTTATTTGCTATAAAGAGACATATATGTTTCTTTCTTCCCAGAGGTATATTACTCCTCCACCCTTCAACAATAAAAAGAATCTGAAGCTCTCACTTAGCTGTGGCCCTTGTCTTTAACTAAGGAAATTGGATTCAAAAGGATGGACCAGATAGCTCAGAGGTTAAGAGCAGTTATTGCTCTTACAAAGCTCTGAAGGTTAGTTCCAGCACCCACATGGCAGCTCAAGACCATCTATATCTCCAGTTTCAAAAGATCTGGGGCCTTTTTTCATCTCTGTTCACATCAGTTGTCCATACACATACATACATGTAGTCAAAATATTCACATACATAAATATAAATCCACACAAACATACATAAATATCATCAAAGATATGAACAAAGAAAATAAAGAAGATACACCCATTATTTAGTCTACAGAAACAGTAATTGATAAAAGGAACAGAGATTAAGGGGACCAAATTTAAATAAAAGATAACATTTCTTGTCCTGGATATTGACACATTGATAATGAGATATTTTCTTTTATCTTTCTTTCTTTTTTTTTTTTTTTTTTTTTTGGTTTTTGGTTTTTTTGAGACAGGGTTTCTCTGTATAGTCCTGGCTGTCCTGGAACTCACTCTGTAGACCAGGTTGGCCTCAAAATCAGAAATCTGCCTGTCTCTGCCTCCCAAGTGCTTGGATTAAAGGCATGTGCTACCACTGCCTGGCCGAGATATTTTCTTAAATCAATAATTATTTTGCCTGAAGTGAGTTCACAGTGACCTTTCTTTTGTTCATTTTTTCACCTTTATGTGACAGGTCTAGACAATATGGAGCCAAAGCAAAAATATGTGACAATAAAATTTGTCCTTTAGAAACACTAATATGTGCTATGGTTTTGATTACATGTATTAAACATTATTCTTTTAATGTCAGAATCTAAATTGACAAATTCACCATGGTACTAAATAGGTATGTTTCACTTACAGACTGATTCTGTGTTGGGTAACAAACACACACACTTTAAACTCTAGGGAGAAGAATTTCTAATCACAGCAGGAAAGAATTACCTCCAATTATTTTAAGAAAGTTCCTGAATCTTAATCTGTCTGTAGCAGCAGACTGTAAAGACTTCAGGTAACATCTTATCTAAAAATGTGCTACACACAATCAGGACACAGAGGTGCTTGTAAACTGAAAGATCAATGTCTAACTAAGGCTGAGATACTTCATTATACATCTACATCTACATCTACATCTACATCTACATCTACATCTACATCCATCCATATATATATAATCACTCCAAGGAATATATATAAAGATAATAACTCTACATAAGGAATGAATGCAGAAACATTATTCAATGAAAATCAGTTTTTAAGAAAACCTGAAACAGTTTGTTGGTTTTAAATTTCAGCTCTACCTGGCAGTGACTCATTGAAAATATCACTGATATAAACATTACTTCAGAACATAAGTAGTATCTTTCTCTGGGAGCTTGATATTTGGGTTCTTTGGTGCTAACAGTCCAGGAAAGGGCTTGAAGTATTGCTCTGTCTGCCCACAATCTTTATGATCAAATAAATAGTGTGAAACTGCTGCATAACATGCTGCTGTTTTAATTTTTCCTGACAATCAGGTGATTTTCATCTTAAAGGATTCCGGTTATGATTGCACACTTGGCATGCGAAGGGTGGAGACGCCTCTTTTTGCCTTCAGTGAAGTGTCATACAGAGCTGGGTTTGGCTAAAAATATGCACAATGATATTTAAAAATTGACATGCAATTTCCTCTACAGTGGCAAAGGAAATATTTCTAGAAGTGCAACGGCAATCATTCTTTCCAAATGAACAATGATAAAGGAAACCTGGTTTCAATCTCAGATCACTAGACTTTTCAAAAAAGAACAAAGAAAAAACCTTTATGAGTGAAAAGACTTGATCTGGTAATGTTAAGGATATATTTTCTTCTCTAAAGATGTATTTTTCCTGCAGGAAGAGTGAGTAGTCAGAAAGGATATTGCCCTATAATTTAACAAATTTAAATAGGCTTCACTTAAAAAAATTATGACGTTCACCTCACAATAATATGTACATAAAAGTGTATGGGGAAAGGAGAGTAAGAATTTGTAAGCATTGTTTTCAATGCTAGGATTTAAAAAAAAGAGAGAGAGAAAAGGTATAGAAATACCAATGTGATAGTTGGTGGGATTAATTATCTTTTACTGTGCTGTCATAGAGGAGATTGATTGCAAATCTATGTATATGAAAATCTACCCCTTCTAAGGAACAGAGAGCTTGTGCAACATGGGGCATAAAGAACTTGAGGGCTAGATGATAAGGAACACTATCATAGAAGCATGGGCATTGCACTCTTGAACACACAACACCTGTTGTTGTCTGCCATCTCCTGCACAAGACTGGGACTGTCAACAAACAGTTATGGATGGGGCAGGGATTCTTGAGATCCCATTTTTTATTTTGGAATTGTAAGCTATTGATGAATACTGAGGAGAAAGAACCATTGTCTTCAACTCCATGGTCCACAATGTTCCCGTGAATAGCTCCATACTTACTGACATATGCATATATATATATATATATATATATATATATATATATATATGTCTTTTATATCCTATATTTACTCTAGGTTTATATATTTGTGCATCCTTAACATTACGTTATAATTACATCCATCTCATAATAGTAATATGCACACACAGGTCATACCTAGGAACAGTATGTTATTTGCATGATGCAGATGTGCAGATACCCAGAGTATCTAGGATTTTGGAAGTATATTCCATGAGATTTGTGTATCAAAATTACCTTATTATACATTATTACATGTTACACAAAGCATATTTTCATTGCTAGGGGACACGGGATTGTGGAACAGATACTACTTTTTATAATAATTAATATGTTGTTTCTTAACCATTTTAAGTATATTGCACACATAAAAATTCATCTTTTCTTTAGATTTAATCATAGATATTCTCCATATTTTAAAAAAAAAAAAAACAACTTCACAATCAGTTGGAAAAGAGCTATTGTCATATACACAGGGTCCAAGAGTCTAACTCATCTCCTAAACTTTCAAGTTAGCAAATTATCGATCTAGCGGGCAATCATAATAACAAGAGAGATAACTGTGGGTTAGTATCAACTTATTTCTGCCAGTTCAGTTTCTTGTTAAAAAAAAAAAGAGTCAATACACTGTATAGATATATGGAGATAAAACTAATACAAAACAACAAAGTTCTAATAAGAGCCAGTGTGCTCAGCACAAGGTTAAATAAATATTTTAGCACACTGTGTGTTTCATAACTAGAAATCTATGAAATGTTGAACAGTAATGAAGTATCATGAATAGTATTAAGTAGCCACTCATTGTCAAGAGAACTGTATAAAACATGACCAAAATGACTATCCTCTCCCTGGGGGTTAAAATCTCTGCTATCTACCATAATGACCACATAAGAAATAGACACAAAGCCTTCTTGATTGAAAGCCTCTATGATAATAACTCTATACAATGCTGTCTACCCTGAAAAACACTGACGATTTTATTCACATGGAAGTGATTTTATCAACCCATGCTTTTGTATTAATCTCAGAAAGTGATGAGAATGGCCTCTACAATAAGACAGTCTAGAGAAATACAACTACATAATTGTATAACGTTTTTGAAAGTGCCAAAATATAGATTTGCTATCAATGATCAAACTTTTTATGCGATTATTTGGCCCAACACAATAGGTACCATTAGCAATTTCAGTTGAGGTCAATTTATCTGCTTACATTTAGGGAGATATTATGTTCAACAGTGTTTCAATTTACATAGCTTGTAAAGATATTAATCCCAGATGAATATGTGTGTACTGATATCCATTAAAACTGGGTAATTTGTTTTTTAGATGATGAACTTCAGAATATTATGGTAAATTTTATTTATATTTATCAACTACCATGAAAATTGAATCTGAGAAAAATAAGCCTTGGCTCTTGCTTTAATATGTGCACTTTGAAAAAGAAGTGCATATAAATTATGGCAGCACGAGTATTGAATATAGTAAACATGAAACCAGTTTTAATAAACAAAGAAAGTAAGAATATTTTAAAGACTATCATAATACACACAAGCTTGAGGAAATTAGTTTTCAGCATCATTGGATGGAAATTTAGGGATTTCTAGAGACTTGTTTGCTTCAAATTCTGGTGCAAAAAAAAAAAAGAAAAAGAAAAAGAAAGAAAAAGAAAAATTTATAACAACCTGATTTGTTTGGATCCTGCATCTGAAGTAGTGTCACAAACTTTCATAAAAGACTTTTAGAATGCCATTAATAGCTCCTAATTAAAAATGAAAAGCCCTGGCCTGATGTAGGCATAGGATAATCCTAATATGAGCCTAGAGGCTCTGCTGTAAGAAATGCCACTTCAGCTACATCCTTGTCTGAAGGATGGCTATGGTAAATCCTCTAGTACAGAACCCTTGTTATTTATTTATTTGCGTGAATTCATGTTGCCCACTAAGAAGTAGGCTGTTAAGTGCTTCAGACAGCACCACATAATTCTTCATTAGTTTTCTCAGCAAGAAAACAATGCTGAGTGTCTACTGCACAACTGATTAATGACTATATCCAGCAAAGTGATTTGTTCACATAAAGTATTGTGCATCATAAGAACTCTTTTAATGTTTCCAATTTACTCTCAATTGGCTTGACTTGATAAGAATAAGGTTTTATATATATATTTATATATATATATATATATATATATATATATATATATATATATATATTAGAGAGAGTTTGGTATATATATCAAACTCTATCATCATTGATATTAAATATGAAAATTAAATCATAAATTCCATATTATACATAGAATCATAGAAGCAAGATGATTGCAAATATCAAAGATGTGATAAACTGCAAGGATGAATAGAAAGAATATGGGATTGCTGTATTGAATATATGACATTAGGAATTCTGGGAAGTTTAGGTCTGTAGGATTTCTCTGTGGTTAGACACACCTCACTGCAGACCTGACTGCAGAAGATGGCAAGAGAGAAAGGACTATTAAGAGTTATCATCTTACCTCTATATGTACACTGTATCATGAGTACACCTGTACACACACATACACACACACACACACACACACACACAATTAAATAAGTAATTTAAAACTCTTGAAGTTACACTATTACAAAATGGAAACTACAGCCAATACTATTACGAGAATAAAAAAAGAACATGGTCTAAATGTTCCAACAATTATAAAATAGCATGTGATAGTGCAAATGGCTTAGAAATTTTATGTCAAATAATACATACAGTATATTGAAAAAGTGGCCACAAAGGAAAACTAAAATCCAAGCCTGTTTTATGTGTATATACACATATATGGGTTTTTGTACAAGATTAAAAAATTGGAATCTTTCCAGGGGTGTAGGGAGAAAAACAACTGCTTTATCATTGCAGAATCAATATGAGAGATAATGTGTCTTTCTGTTTTAATGCTGAGGTTTCAAGACCATGCAAAACAAACAATTGTACATTCCAAAGACACAGAGATGAGAAGGTCACATCCACCAATGATTTGATTGTTACATGTGGTCCACATGTACAAGGGGCTTATAGTTTACTTTTTCATTTGAGGCTCAAGAACCACATTCTGCTCCTACATAGGCACTGTTTGATGGTTCTCTACTAAATGAAGAAAGATGCCCTTACAAGAAAGCATGACCAGATAGTGTGACCAGAAAACCAAGGGACAGAGGACCCACTAGGATAATTCCGCCTATGTCTCAGACTGGTTGAGACACTTTATGAGCACAGGATAGAGGATTTTTGTGTCAGAAAAAACCTGCAATTCTACAAGGCAGAACAAAAATGGATGTTTCTTGTGCTCAGTTCTGGGTCCCATGAGCACTAGTTAGCTAGGATTGCTTTGGATCTCACTATCATCAGTTAGCTCTTGCTGTGTAACAAACAATTCCAGAACTGCTAACATGCAAAATTGAGAGTGCATTTTCTAAACCTACAGACAATATCCGCTTGACAATTCTCTTTTGGGCTGTGTACCCCAGTAGTCTGGATCAGCTCACTCTCCATACTTCTATTCTGAGGCATGGGTTGAAAAGATATTGGGTTGAAGTAGCCAGTGTTGAAAGATAGAATTGCTGTTTGGAAATATCCACTTCTTCCCTGACGTTGTAGTGGGGTGGAATCTTCCCCTCAATGCCACTACTTTTGTTAATGCAACTGCCTTTAGAGAATTGGTATTAATAAACATCAGGCATGAGGACTTGCCCTATGTGCATCATATCTCACTGTTAAAAGTGGGGAAGATGGCAAGAACGTTTCCGTGTAAACCCATCTATGAAGAGCAAAAGGGACTGAGAAATGTGCAGCCTCCTCTGCCTTTCCCACAGAAAACATCCCAGGTGGATCAGTTCTGAGTCATAAAATGGGAGATGCTACACTTGGCAAAAACAAAAGCAAAAATATGGGACTTGATGTTTTAATTACGAAAATGAGAGCCTGAAATTAATTTTTTGAGTAACAATGGTCTAAAAATTACAATAAGTCCTGAAACTTTTACTTAGCACCATATATACTGCTGATTACCTCGTGATCAACAAGCCACATCGAATTGTCTCTGCCATCACAGTGCAAGGTTTACAGATAAAGGTTTTCTTTCCTGGCTTTTACATGAGTTCTGGGAACTGAATTCAAGTCTTCATGCTTGCTTAACAAACATTTTACCCAAAGAGCCATCTTTTTAGCTTGATCAAATCCTTTTTATTAACATAAAAACATGATTTATGGACACATAGTCTGATCAAACCTTAACCTATAGCTTTTTTCAACTATGACAAAACAATAATGACACATATATTGTAGTTTGAACCATTTTAAGTAATGTTGAAAGCATACAGAAGGATCATGGAGAAAAAAAGAGTGAGAGAGGGAGTAAGTCTTGTGTGTTGTATTCTCCTCCAGCAGCAAAAAGCAGAGCTCTCTTTCCTCATCATGGGGATTGACTCAGTTCCTCTGATCTCTCCTGATTGAGCAATATTTGCAGAAACTAATTAGGCCTACAGGGTAGAAAAAAGACCTTTCCTACCAGCACTAATTTCTTAGGCTGCATGCATCCCACAGGGCCTTCTGAGGTTTGCACTTCTCAGTGAGTTTAGTTTGGTTCCCTAGTAACTGACGCTGTTCTTTTGCTATTTTAGAGCATAAGACAGGGCCTGGGAAGCAAGGGCATAGAGGTCACCAGCTGGAGGGAAGACCACCCGGATGGTCTAAAAGCTGGCTTTCCATGAAGTGCCAAGATGTGTCAGGAAACTGATTATTCAACTGGAATAGGGGTCACACTTTTGACACAACTGAATGGTAAGTAATAAGAATAATCATGGAAATATTATGCCTTATGCCTTTCTCAATAATTTTGTCTCCCATTGCCCTGTCAAAGAAGCCAGAAGGACCATGCCACAGACTGTACCTGAGTAGTGGCTCATGGAGATATGAACAGATTGAGAACCCAATATGCCTAAACCTTAGGAAAGAGGACATGACCACCTTTGCAAAACCAGTACAGTCTGCCTGCAATAAAATGTGTGACAAAATCAAATTGGAAATGTCATTGTCTCTCGTTTTCTCTAAAGCTTCCAATGCCTGCTGACACGGGGGCCAAAAGTTAGACAATCAACATTGCTGGATTTGTGGCTAAAATGTGCCAACCAGATTTCAACCTGGTTCAATTGTTTTTAGGACTGACTCTCCCTTCAAATCAAACGTCCAGTCTGTGACTGGATGAGAATGGTTTGAGTCAGGCTGATCAGTCTATTATACACGGCATTAACTTTTACAAGGCCTTAAAGCAAACGCCTCATATGAATGCTGGGTTCTGGCCAGGGCCACAAGCATGGAGGAAATGAAAACTTCTGACACTTGGACAAGAAATACTTTTAAGCAGAGAATAGAATCTGAGCAGGATTTTTCCCCTTACTTTGAGATGATTTATATGAAAAGGTGGACCATTCTTTTCAAAATCCGATAGCTGTTACTAGAGTTCTGAAATAGCTCGTGTCTGTCCCATGTTTTACTCCAACCTATGTTTTGCCCTTTGTTACCGAGGGGAAATATTTTTCTAATCACGCATTTATTAATAGAGAATGGATATTAAACTTGAATTGTGTGTATATCACACGTACTACTTTTCAATAACATTGAGCTGTCAGCATGCCTAAACTGATTTATACCTATTGACTTCACCAGTGCTTTCAAGTCTCAGCCTTCTAGACAGAAACGAGGAAGCTTTGCAAATATGATCCTTTGCAAGGATGTTCTTTTAATGGAATCTTAAGTGAAGGCTCTACATCTTTCTGGGTCCTTAATGAAGGTAAAGCCTCGTTGCTGTCTCCCTACAATGAAGAGAAGTGGTGGTGTTCAAAACATTAAGAAACACTTAATTCATGTGAGAGCAATTACTGACATGTCATTGCTAGGTATAAAAAAAATTGCTGCATTTCCCTGAATACAGAGAATCAGCCTAGGCTCCCAGCACCTCTAGTGAGAAATTTCAGCCTTGAAATAAATATTTCATGTCTGAATCTTCTTGCCATGATTTCTGTTGCTCCATCATGGGCTCTAAGATATCATAAGAATATCCATGTTTCCTCCCAGTGGAAGCTGTATTGCTGTCCAATGACCTTTGACTATCATAAGTACTCTTAGTCACTAATTGAAACCCAGAAAGCATCCAATTAGTGGATAGTGCATGCTGGGGCTAAAAAGACATTTTGAAGGCATAGGCAAACATGCATATAAGCACATGCATCCCTTTATCAGTAATGTGTATTTCTTCTCAAAATAATATACGAAACCATATTGACATTGAAGTGTTCAAATACAAACCAACTCAGAAAAATGTACCAATGTACTTAAAACTAATGGGGAAATTTCATATCCTGAAAGGAGAATATATAGGCTTAAATATAGTAGAAGGTGTGTCTCTATTTCTGAAAACACCATGTACTTCAGAAAGAGGGCCCAGATACCCCTGAGTTGGAACTGACTATATGTCCCATATCTGACTAACAGCTTTCATGGTACCAGAAGGCAGTATGTAAGTTTCCAAAGGAGTCTTACACAGCTACAAGGTCTATTGATGAACAACATCAATAACCAATCTGGCATGATAAACCTAAGTGTTCAATAGTGGTATACACATCTTGGTAGTAATCTCTCAATTGGACTGAAGATCTGCCCAAAAAAAAGCAGATGATATTTGATTCTGGATATTTACTTAACTAATCAGTAGTAGGAAAGTAATGATTTTTGGAGTAAAATATACAATGATTGATTAAGCCACCATAATCTCTAATAATCATAAATATTTGTTCTTATACCCACAGATAAGCATAGTTTCACTTTTTAATCAAAGAAACGTCTTTACAAAAGACTGTAATCACTACAAAAAGCCACAATCAATCAAAATGCAAAGTTGTGGAGTCCAGTTCTGATGGATACATCTATAAAACAGTCTTGCATCTAATGTTCAGAGAACATTGAGGAGAGAGATTAGAAAAATTGTAACAGCCATAAAATCAAGCTATTTGATGTATAATCATGTCTCCTAGTATTATCAGATGCTATACTTAGAATTTCACAAATATGATTTCCCAAGTATGAACAGAACAAGGATCACAATGAGCATACCAAACTGGACTAAGAATATCCCATGAGGTCTTAACCCTACACAAAGAACTACAGGCAACCATAGGAATCTAAATAAAAAATAAAATAAACAAAAATGTTGTTAAATCATTGTGTTATTAGCAATATGAAAGAATATAGTTAGAGTCATTAGAATAATGTATCTTTTTAGTTCTTTTACTTTGAAATAAGCTTTCCTATCTAGCTGGCTTTGAACTTATGAATCTTCTTCCTCCGCTTTCAGAATGCTGTGCTTACAGGTGTGCCCCAACAAGCCCAGTAGTAACTCATCAAATTCAAAAAGCTAGTAACTAACTCTTAAATGTAGATACCGTTATGGTTTCTGAATTTGAGGTTCTGTAGGTTTTGTGTGGGAATGTGTCTCTGTGTACATATGCCTCCTAATTTTTGTTTGTTTCTCACTCTTTTTTGTTTTGTTCTATTTTTTAATTTTGTTGTTAATTTTCTAAAGAGAGAGGGAAAGAAGACATGGAGTTGGAAGAGTGGGAGGTAAGGAGTATCTGGAAGGAGATGTGGGAAGGGAAACCATGACCAAACTATATGGCAAGGAAAAAAATCTATTTTTGAGATCATAACTCAACGTAAACATTTCTTCCTTACCTTTTCTTCCCCAAAATTCTTCCTACTCTCTTTCTACTCTCCTACAAATTGATGGTCTCTTTTTTTACTAATTGTTATTACATGGATATATTGATTTTCACATAATATGTATTTTTAAATATAACCTGTTCAGTCAACACAATGTTAATTGTATGTACATTTTCAGATTTGATTATTTGGTGCTAGACAACCTATTGGTGTGATCTTTCATGGAGAAGGCCCCTTCCTTCACTCCCTCCTTTACACAATTGCATATATTTCTTTGTGTGGAGTTGAGGCCTTATCCTGTTTCACAAGTTCATTGACGTCATCCTTGTTTGGGTGTCATGTTAGTGAAGCTTCATGGTTATAGCTAACGGTGTTATGAGGATACACAAGTGAATTTCTTGAGGTAATGCATAGCATATAAGCTATAAGCATATGTCCACTTGCCTGCTGAATCTAGTGAAGTGAACAAGGATATCTAACAAGTAGACTGGGTGACTTCATAAAAAGATAGACAACATCATCTAACAAGGAAGCCACTTGAGGTGACAGTCTGAGGTGCTTTCACATAGGCAATGACATGATTGTAATACTGTGAACAATTGGGGACTGTTATAGATGAAATATGATTTGTCTTCACTAGGTCCCAAGTGAATGATTAGTCCCTAATGCAGCAGTACTAAAGGGTGTGGCCTAGCAGGCTTTGTTTCTATCATGAAGAGAAGGTTCCTTGAATGGATTGACGAGAATAGATTAGTTATCATGACAGCGGAATGCTAGGCAGTGACCTCAGTTTTCTAGTATTTCTTTTACTTCTCATATATGCTTCCTTGTTTGTCATTCCTTATGAGGTGAAAATTCAGGACTTGACAAGATCAATCCTTGATCCCATATACTCATCTGATTTGGGACTTCCTACTTCCCAGAAGTAGTAGCTAAGTTAACTGTTTCCCTTTTCAGATCACTTAGTTTCTGGCATTCTTTTAGAAGACATAACTTATCCCTAGATGAAAAATTAATGTCAAGAAGTAGGGTGTCACTCTAAGAGCTCCTGCAAGTGTGGGAGCAGCTTTAGGACTAGGCTATGGGTGAGCATTGCAGAAGTTTGGAAGAAGATGCTGAAAAACATTTAAGATGCTATAGCCAGAAGGGTAAAGGCCATTATTGTGACCTCAAAGACAGCAGGCCTAGAGAGGATTTAGAAATCTCAGAGATACAACAGCCCTGATCACATAGCTGACAAAATGAGCAATAGTAAAGGTCACTCTGAAAAGGTCTCGGGAGGAAGGGAACGGATTATTTCAATGTGAACTAAGGAAGAGCTAGCCTTATGAAACAGTTGCAGAGTGCTTGGCTATGTTATAGCTGTGGCCTGGAGCTATGTGAAAGGGGAAGTTAAGGGTGATAAACTAAGGGTTTTAGTGGAAGAAATTTCTAAGAGAAATGGAGAAGAAACAGAGTGGTTACTTTCACCCACTTATGCTGACATTAAGGAGCAAAAAGATGCCCTAAGGACAGAATTTATAATTAAAGAAGGAAGCAAATTGTAGAAATTTGTAAAATTTACAGCTTGGCCAAGTATAGAACAAATAGCATATTCAACAGACAACAGCTAAAAGGAACTCAAATTCTTTTAAGGATAACAGTAGGAAGCTGAGAGATCCAGGAGATGAAAATAAGAACTAAGAGATAGAGGGATGACTCAGTAGTTAAGAGCATTGGTTGTTCTTCCAGAGGTCCTGAGTTCAACTCCTAACACCCACAGGTGGTTCACAAATTTAAAAAAATCACTAGTACTAAACAAAGGCAGTAGCCCTTGTATCTGAGAGTCTTGAAATTATCTGTCCCATCAAAGGTCCAGAGCACTGAAAGAACAGAATGGTTTAGGGGGCATAAACCAAGGCACTCTCCATACATCTACTGTCTAGGTCCCTGTGGCTTCTGCTTAGTAGATTCTGGCCAGTAGCTCCAAGTATTACTCAATATTCTGTTCCACAGATAAAAGGAATAAACCTTGAGAGCACCCTCATCCATCTGGGGCTAGTTCTCCAGGTATGTAAAATGCATGGGCTATTGAGACCTGGCAGTCTCTACTTAAATTTCTAAGGATATGTCAAAATCTCTGAAAATCCAGCCAGAAACCTGAGCTATGCAGATACATTGCAGAGTCCTTTCTAGGACAATGGAAAGGAGAGACACTGGAATGGAATCATAACAGTGAACTGAAAGTGGTAGAACTATTAGCTATGAGCAATGTGAACTTTCAGAGAGAGAGAGAGAGAGAGAGAGAGAATACAAATTGAACCAAGTAAAGCTATGTCCACTATGATCAGAGTTATTTGGGGATGTGGGGGCACCCATTACCTACAATACTATGCCCTAAAGGTAGCATATGAAATGAAAAATTGTCATAAAATTTCAATATATGATATCTGTATTGACAGACTTTGGACTTATGAAGAGTCAGTAATTAATTTTGATGTTTGAAATTTTCATACATGAAGGTAATATGTTCTGATTACATTATTGTCAGTTGTTAATTCCTTTCTGACCCTATCAATACACTCTGCACATCTCTAACAGCCTCTTTTCTGGGTTTATGACCTTCAGTTTGGTTTAGAAGTTTTCATTGGAGCCTCATGAGTCTCAAGGCAATTATTTATTCTCCTCCTGAATCTACCCATATACATTAAGTTTTAAAGGAGGAATTGTGCTTTACCTTAAGCCAGATTTTAATAAGCTCATACAATCACTGAGAGCTACAGAGAGAAACTGTTATTTGAAATTTGTTAGGGAAAAAATTGTTATTTATAGTAAAATTCTTTTAATAATTTGAGTACAGTTCATCATGTGCAGAAAAATAACAACCTGACATTTCAAAGTAGTATATTTAGTCTATAGTTCTCTAGACCCAAAGTTTTGTCATGTATGTTTGTGTGCTTTTAAAAGTTTGCAATTTCCGCTTTAACAAAGCCATAGGTATAAATGCATGCTGACAAGTTTGATGATGTCCTAATGAAAATTTTGTCAGAAATTTTCTTCAGCATTTCCCACAGAGATCAAATCACCCTTGGACTATTTTGTTTTATAACTGTCTTTGATTTCATCCCTTAATGTTTGACTGTGCTTTTCATTTTATTTAATTAGTCCTGGAGAGGGCCTTATTTACTGATGCCGCCTGAGGAGAAAAGTATGACAAGGCTGGCTTTTGCAGTCATTCCTGGCTCTGAATTCTGCTTTCCACATTAGCAACATATGTGCACTGTTGGCTGCTTAAGATTACATCCATCTGCTCAGATTGTGAGAAATCTGTGGAGAAGCGCATTGCTTCCTTGCCTTGGGGTTTAAGGGTCATAAATTGATAGGTGTATATGAGCAAGCTGCAGGACCTTTGTCAACGTCTCCTTCATTGATCCAAAGAGGGGTCCAAGTTTCTCTTTCCTTGCTGATCTTTGACACTGGCCAAAATTCATTAAGATGTAGCCCAAAATAAAGTTCTTGTCTATGGAAAATATAGGGCTACACAGTATTTGATATTTATTTAAATCCTCATGCTGACTTTCAGTGAAGATAAAACCTGATGTATAAAAGATGAATCCAGACTGAAGAACCACTATGAACATTGCCATACCAAAAGGGCCTCCCTCATGCAGGGGCAGCAATATGTTTCCAGTTTCACAAGAAAGTATATTGAGAAA
This sequence comes from Rhynchomys soricoides, assembly GCA_019843965.1. Classification (NCBI taxonomy): domain Eukaryota; kingdom Metazoa; phylum Chordata; class Mammalia; order Rodentia; family Muridae; genus Rhynchomys; species Rhynchomys soricoides. The sequence continues at coordinate 2,738,870 of JADRCH010000288.1, read as the reverse complement.
GGGATGGAAGGCCAACAATGATGCACTGGCCTCTTCAAAAGACAAGTGAAAAACATATTCTTGTTCTCTAGGCATCAGAAAAATAAGGGCAATAAAATGGAATATTTTCACCTGTTCAGCAACTGGCCAAATATGCAAAGGCATTCAACTAGAGTACAATATGAATGGAACATTGTATTAGATGCCATGTACAGATGCAGTGATGAGTCTCACAGACAGCCCACCTGGCCTCCATGTACTGCTAACCTTGTTTACTGCACATATCATTCACCATGCTAGGGAATGACCCACTACCCCTATGATTCTAAATATCCACTCAGCAATTCTTTTAACACTATCTTTCTACTATGAGTTAAAGAGTGAAAAAGGACCTTTCTCCATTTATGGAGAGCCTCATCTGAATTCATTGTGCTTTGTCTGTTCATATTATTGTTTTCCTTTAGAACTCATGGCAAGACAATGTCCACCCTTAATACATGCCTCAGTTGTCTAGAGGCTATGCCTATAATTGATATTCTTCAGAAATTCCTGACCAAGATGTAGGCATATAAAGATCTAATTCTAGAATGTTTCAAAATTCAAATGATCCTTACCACTCAAGGACTCTTTGATGAACACACAATTATTCTATGGAGTCTATAGAGTCTACATTATGATAAAACCCCATGATGTTTAGATACATGGAATACTGTAGGGAAACATTTTATCTGAACTCAGCATTTCAATTATCTGCAATATGATATTTCTATATAGTTAAATTCTATCTTGGGGGTCTCCTTAGATAGTATAACACAAAACAATTCAAATGTACCAAGGTGATATCATACACTTCTACTGCATCTACTACATTGTTATTGCTCTATTCTGATATTTTAAGGTGTTTTTGTTCCAGTGCTGTTGGGAAAAATGAGAGACACAGGGTTATGATGCTGACAAGAGTTACTCTCTCACTCCAACAGTATACATGACTGAAACTTTTCCCCCCTACACCACTGCCAGATCAAAAGTCATTTTAGTAATCTGCCCCAGAAACACATGGAGTCTGACCAAAAGTTTCCAGCACTGAGAGCTGGGAGTGATTGATCAAAGGTGATAATATCAGTAAGACACAGTCATAAACATAGGATGGGAGATAAAAAGAAATAAAATCATAAATTTGAGCAACTGGGTGATTGTTGATAGCAATAAATGAGGCAGAGATTTCAGGAAAGGAAGTAGGCATAGGAAAAAAGTCAGTGATATTTGACCCTTTCATACTCGATGTCCAATACTCTCACATAGAGCAAAGCTGCGACAGGACCAGTGAGCTGAAGAGGACTGAGGTTCTTTGGATGCTGCTGTGTTCTGAAAGAGCTAGAGGTGCTCTCCTCAGGGCAAGGTCACCTGTGTCTTTAAGATCAAAGCGGAGTGGGAGTGCTGTGGTCTCATTTGCCGAAGGGCAATGCTTCTAAGCAGGTAGTTTAAAGTGCTGAGCTACAGAGTCTTGCTTGTTTAAGTTCCATGAGTAAAGAAGACATATTTCTGTTTGTTCCAGAAACTTCCTGGCCTCCCTGTGAGAAGTCATAACAGAGATCACCACAGATAAGAACGTTGCCATAGTTAATACAAATAAAATTGATGCTGTCAGAGCTGATGCAGAATTTCAAACCCAAATTTTCAATCCCAAATATAAGGTCCCATTTGATAAAAGAAGAATGAAGAGAAGGAGGAGGGGGAGGAGGAGGGGGAGGAGGAGGAGAAATGTTTAACATGCAATCAGTCAATAAATCAATCAGTGAATTTGTACAGTTTAATTACAAGCCAAAAGAAAAAATGTGATATGAGCCATGAAACTATTCTGTGGAATCCAGGATATCTGTTTCTCTATTGCCTTTAATGTCTGCTTTCTTTATACCTTGTGGTAACTGATTTAACCAGTTAGGAATAATAAACTTATTCTGGTAAGTGAGTGTGCAAATGGAGGTCTTAGAAGAGACCACAGTAGAGGGAGTAAATGTCTCTTGAAGGACTGGTACACTGAGTCCTAAAATGTCAAACTCTGTTTCATCAATACAACACAGACTGAAGGAGGAGCAAGGACACAGTAGTGACGACCTCCTTTTAAAAATTCTCTGTGACCTACCAAATTAGTGTCTCGTGTGCTATGGACACTGAAGTAGCTTATAGCACAATATGAACTTTAAAGGCTGTTCTTCATTCCTCTTTCTCATGTATGTATCCTTGTCAGCTTCACTAACAACAGACTATGCAACTTAAACAAAAGAAATTAGTTTTTCACATAATTCTATCTACTCATGCTCTTATCATGGAGAGAGACATCTGGAGAAACTGATCCCTTGACTGTGGCTGTCTAGTTTCCCAAAAGTAGTAGTAATAGTAATAGTAATAGTAATTAATAGTAATAGTAATAGTAATAGTAATAGTAATAGTAATTAATAGTAATAGTATGCTTAGAGCAAAGAGATGCAGGGACTCCTAAGACAAGAATGGAGGAAAGACTATTTTTATCAGTAAAAGTTGAGGAAGCTGGTCCATCAGGAGCTTAGGAGGTCTTGGCAGAAGAAAAGACACCTAGCAGAGAGGCTGGGGACGAGTGTCATGGTTCAGGTAGACTAAGAACAGGATCCTTGGCGGGGGGGGGGGGGAACCAGGGACAACAGTGGATTTTAAAGGTGAATTGTAGTGAAAAGAAGGTCCTGTGTATGTGGAAGGGGTGCCTTGCATGGGATGTCAGAACAAAGGCAAGGTGAGAAGACCATGGCAGTTGTCATCTGACCCAATTAGCAGAGCATGAGTAGCCAGAATTAATTAGCAGGGGCAAGAAGATTTGTTTAGGAGAAATGTTCAAACCAGTAGAAATGTAAGGAGGAGCAGAAGCCTGTTTCTAATAGTCAAAAAGTGAGCTACAAATCTGGAGAAGGAGAAAACTAGAGAGAATGGTGTAATGTTGGATTAATATTGAAAGTCTCAGTGTACATCTGTGGTGTTCAGGACATATGAATGAAGTTATGTAAGTATAAAAGCATGTGGATAAATGTATAAGCTTTCTTTTACCCCTTACTGAAGAAGCATGACCATTTTGATACCACTCAATATGGCTAAGTAAACAACATTATCTTCTTATGGATTCTAAAGCTCTTTGGGGAAAACGTGGGATTCTAGACTGACGCAGCATGGAAAGAGGTAGATAAGTGTTCAGTTATATGAGAAAGTGAAGTTTGAAAAAGTGATAAAGGCTTGCCTGAAGAATGAAAACTTGGAGGATCTGAAATCTGCCACAAGTTTCATGATTAGATTGACAAATAAATAGTCACAGTAAAGGATTAAACCCCCTGAATAAAATAACAACAACGTAAATAGTTTACTCACACTGAAACAAATATATTTGAATTATACAACTGGAAAGTTTGGTGAGAAATGGATTTCTTAAACATACTTAAATTACTGCCGCATGAAATAGTCATTTTACCACAAAAAGACCATGAGTAATTTCTACTGGAAAGGAGAGAGAAGATATCACCTTTGTCAAGTGACCAATGTGAATATCATCAATAATGATACAAATTAATGTCCTAAGTTTGATGAATGTCTTCCCTACGATGTGTAAGTTAAATACCCTCATGAGAATATTCCAGGCATCAATGGGAAGAGAGACCCTTGGTCTTGTGAAGGCTGGATGCCCCAGTGTAGGGGAATGCCAGGATGTGGAAGCAGAAGTGGGAGGGTGGGTTGGGGGGGGGGAGAAGCAGCCTCATAGAAGCAGGGGGAGGAGGTATGGGAGAGGGGTTTTCCAGAGGGGAAACCAGGAAAGAGGATAACATTTGAAATGTAAATAAATTCATTATCCTATAATTTGAAAAAAAAAGGATATGCCAGGCAAAGCAAATGTAGACATTTTATAACCCTATGTGACTAAGTGTGTCAAAGTGAGTGTATTACAAAGAAATCTGAGCAAAGACTGAGGAACTGCCTCACACTGGGAACAATGAAAGCAGCAAGAGGTGCAGCCAAATTCTGAAATGGACCCTGAGAGCTAATGTTAGTGATGCTTCAGTACCAGCTTCCCCATTCTGATGGCTGCATCATGGCCCTGAAGGATAATATCTTCTCTGAAAGAAAAACATAGTAAAAATATTCAAACATAATGGACACAGGCTGGTAATTTCAAATAGCTCAGAGAGATAATGTGAAGTACTTGTAGAATTTTTTTCAAGTATGAGATCTTTTTAAAAGTAAATGATAAAATGATAGAGTGCAGTTACAGAAATCTAAGAAGCATAGAGGAAGGATAGGTCAGGTTTTACTGATCAGACTAGAATATACATTTATCAGGGATATAATCTTTATCATCATGACTTCAGTGTATTTTCTTTGGTGTTTGAATATAAATATTAGTTAAGAATCCACCATACTGAACATTCAAGATCTCTGAATCTTGTTCTATTACACCTTGACAAGGTAACTGTTGAAGATCATGCTAATTAAAGGTCATAATCTACCATGTCCGAATAGCTCTCCTGAGCTCTCCACAAAATGGAAAACTCCTTTTCCCAGCAGGGCCTTTTCTTCTCTATCTTATCTGGGGAGCCTGATCCCCACACTCCCTGAGGAATGTTACTTAATCCATGGCAAAATTACAGGTTCAACTCCCTGGAATTCCTCTCTATGCAAATGAGGTATCTCCAGAACCTTAAACCTTATCCAATGAAACTTCACCCTAGGACGAATCCCTTTTGACTTTCCAAGGCTTATATAGTCCTTGTTTACCCCAAAATAAAAAGGACAAACTGTTTCATTGAACATCATCTAAGAGAGCTGCTTCATTGAATGTGTGCCAAACAAACAAACAAACAAAAAACAACCAACCTACCAAACAAACAACAACAGCAACAACAAAACTGTAACATTGAAATCTTCAGGGAAGAAGCCCTCCCATCCCCATCATTGACTTCCAGACTGGGATTCTGATGACCTACCCAACTTTGATTTATCCTTCCCTGCCTGGTTTGGTTTGGTACCTGAACACCCAAAGGGAAGGGCTCCTCTTCATCTTCCCACACCTGGTGTGCAGCAGTGCCTGGACACCCCAAGGGAAGAAGTTAAAATTGTAACCACAGGTAACCAATGTAAAAATTTATATAGGCAATGAGCTCAAGCAATTCATTTAAATGCTTGTTTTAGAAATAAAGAAGAGATATGAGCATAGTGAGAGCAGGATCCAGGATTTAAAAAGAAAAAAAAACCTTTTCTTTCCTAGATTTGGGTTTGGGAATATTAATTATCTGAACATGCTGAAATAAAGGCAGTCCATGGAAAGAGGCTTAAATTAGAAGGGATAATGAAAATACAAACACAAAATATCAGATGCCAAGGCAGAGTTCTCGGGAAGAGCAGACAGTGAGGGCTTATCAGAGGGGAGCCTCGCTCCCAGGTCCATACAAGGGTGACTTCAGTATTAGAGTAGGCTTAAGAATCTGAGGTTTCACTTGATATCTTCGCTTTTCTTAGAAACAGAACCAGTGGTTATCTTTCGAGTAGAGAAGATATCATGACTAGGGGAATTTTAAAGGTGGTCTGAGCCCGAACTTAAAATACAAGAATAGGAGAAGGAATGAATTTCAGTACTCTGGTTGTGCACTGGAAACATTGTAGCTTTGCTCACCTGTTCAGAGTTCAGCTAAGGGAAAAAAAATGGTCTCCTTAAGTCTGTTTTTGCCTGATTATGCAGCCTCCATCTGATTAATTCCTGAAGTCTACCACGCAGAATAGCAATGTTCTCAAACAAAAGAAACTGAAAGAAAATAAAGCAATAGGTCAGAAAAAAATGTGTAGTGTCCTGTTCCATTTGATAGCCTGGCCAGTGTTATGGGATTAGGGCTAGATGAACCTGACAATGACATATATCATGTCTTCCCAGCCCAGTAGTATGGTGACATTTAGAAAGTGTAGAAATGATGTATGATGAAATAAAAGAAGGGACTTTGGCCGTAGTGTTTAGGATTTTAAAATATGTTCTACTTGTTGCTGTTAAGTTTTGCTTCCAGAACACATTTAAAAACAAATTACTAAGATGTTATTCGTAGTGAGAACTTTGGTTTCTTTAAACACACAGAAATATTGTAAGAATGTGTTTTCACTTGAATCCCAGGTGTGGGATCTGCCTGCTGCAGATTGTCCACAGCAGCTATGATTTCCCTTGTGCTGTAGCAGGAGCATGACTTTGCCAGCTGCAGATACTTTCTGTAAGTGTGTGATGTTCGGAATTCTAGGGGCTCTTCTGAGTGTCTATAAATGCTAGGGACCCAAGGGACTGTTGGTGAGTTGGTGGTTAGTGGTTGGTTGCAGTTTGTTAAGTAGTCATGCACAAAGAAAAAAAAAGAAAAATTTAGATCTCCTAGTCAGCAGGAAGTAGTCTAACAATAATGTCGCCCCATTTCCCCTGTATCCATTTTTCTTCTCCTATCTAGTGCTAGAGGGAAGAAAAAGAGGGGTAGAGAAAGATGGAAGAAAAAAGAACCCACTAAGTAACCGAACACCAGTCACAGCTATTAAATAGATTTGTATTAATAGTTTTACTACTATAATTAGAATTCGAAGTTGTACCTACTTCTTCCCTCTTTCTATTTCTGGAAGATATTTATCACTACCTAAATAATGTCAGTAGAGAAAAGCAATTCTAAATTTCTCTATTATTTGCCTTTAATGTTTGCTAATGAATTCATTTTTTCATGGAACCCTTTCCAAAGGAACAAGACTTTAGAGCCCCCTGCATCTTCTTGTCCTGCAAGGAAGAAGTCTCAGTCTTGGGAAAGTTAGGCTGTAACCACATATTCATAATTTGCTAATTTATGGACATATCTGCAAATTTTACATCACGATTTCCTTTAGGTATGGTTTCTTTTTATCTGGAGTGATACCCATGAGCACTCCTGCCAAACTACTGTGTAAAGTATTTAAACATATCCCCATATTATTATATTGAACACTAGAGAAAAAAGACACCCGAGCAAACATTTCCTAAACACACCAAGAACAGTAGGGTGACCTGGTCATAGAACACACTTAACAGGAAAGTGGACCTTAACAAGACACTAAAAAGTTTAGGGCTTTCATCCTGTGTAAATAATCTGGTGGCTAATTGCGTTAGCTCTATCAGGAAAGAGTTTGTTGCCTCAAAAAGGGTACCTTTACATTGTTCCACACTTACATGCACTGCCTACACTGGAAAGCATCCCCCCAAGTCAAACATAATTTCTTCTCCACTTCACGTGCTCTATGGTTTGTAAAAAAATAATGTCACACTATCTCTTTACTTAATAAAAGTTAAAATTCTTTACGTCCTTGGTTCTTCAGGAATGGCAAGGTATGAACCCCGAGAGAAATTTACTATCCTCACTACCCATACAGCACCTTGCTCAAGTGTGGATCCTTTGGTACCCATGGATGCTGGAGCTGCATGAGGTGTCTTTTTTGTAGTGGTTTGTGTTCTCATGCTAATTATGCTACCCAAAAACTTGTTTGCAGTGTCTAAAGGACTAAAGGGAGCCTATCCTCGTTGGTTTTTGACTGGTCAATAAAGTTGCCAGTGACCAATGGTTGGGCAGAGAGACAAAGGCTGTACTTTTAGGATTTCTGGGGAGAGAGCAAGGAAGGAGGAAGAGGGGATTTCACCATGATGAGGGAGTAGGAGACAGACCCCACCTGAAAGGAGCAGGAGAGAGAGTCACACAACATATAGGTACAGGGGAAAGCAGCCCCAGGAGGGCTGCCAAGAAGGGTCGAGGGCAGCAAAGATGAAATACAGATTTAGTAAGTATTAACTCAGGAATATCACAGGGTTAATCATTCATGTGCATGTTTTCACTGAAACACTTTCTATATCCATAGGCTTCCTCTCCTAGTTATGTTCTATGTGGTAACTAAAAGTGTGGGTGCCTACCAAAATCTTCAGCACACCATACGCATACGTATTTCTCTATTCTAACCTTTTAAAATACATTTATTTACTTAGTGTACTAGCAGGAAAGTCAAGCCATGCACATCAAGGTCAGTGAGTCTATTCTCTCTTTACACTCTGTGCAATACAGGAGCCAAACTGGGGTCACCAGACTTCCTCTACAAAATTAAACTACAACAATACTTCAAAAATTTAAACAGTTCCTTCTCCAACAGAAAAACATAATAGCGTGTAGTTAATTTCCTTATTGTTTGAAAAACAAAAACAAGAGAAAATTGCTGTGTTTCTGATAGGAATATGAGCACATTGCCCAATGATATTACTGAAAATTCACCTTACAACTAAAGGAACAGTAACCTAAGCACTGGGAATTAAATATGGCTCTTTATGGCACAAGTAAAAATTATAAAATTATGTTAATAGTGACTATTTTCATATTATAGCATATTTTTGAACTGGAGAACATGAAGCAGCCACCACACACACACACACACACACACACACACACATTTTATTCAGCTTAGAACCCAAATTTTGGAAATATATAAAACTTAAGAAAAACTATCTGGGTAGGTTTTTTTTGTTTTATTTTGCTTTGCTTTGCTTTTGTTCATTTATTTTTTTTTAAATAGTATTCTATCACAGGACCTTTTAGTGGTATCTATCCTACCAGCTGCAAGCCATTTGTGCCTCATAGAATATTTCATGCTGCTTTCTGTTCATATTATAGGGTCAGAAAACTCTCTTTGTGTTGTAATATAACAATTGACCTGGAACATTTGTAGATTTAAAGCAGACACCGATGGACTCAGGAAGCCATGAAAAAATTCATCAAGCCAGTTGTTTATAAAGTAAGGACAGATTCTCCTTGACGGATTTCTCTTAAAATGACATTCTGTAGTTTATAACTTTTATTTAGCCCTTTGATAAATTTACTTTCAAATTATTTTCCTAAATAACTTAAAATTGAACACATGATGAGGCTTAATTCTACCGTGGATTCCAAAAACTCTTATGGCAAAAGGAAAGTTACGTGAAAATATTTCAGAGGAGACATTTGTCATAACATAGTATACAAGATTTGGATCCCGCCAGAGTATGAATGCTCAACTTAGCCATTAAAGGCTCTGTAATCATGTTATTCATTAGTTCTACAGAATGCATAGGAACTGTACAGAGAAACCATTAAGAACCAGTGATCCAATGCATGCAAAATATAGAGTATGGTGATGTTTTCCAATAACTAACACTCACTGTTCATTTATATTATGCCTGATTCATTTTTATTATCACTTAGGACCTATTGCTGTGCTTTAGATACATAACAAATGAAAGAAAAAGTCAATAATTTTTAATTATTTCTTGTTAACTAAAATAAGGACTTTTGAATTGAAAGCATTTAGTTGGTAAATTCATAAATGAAACAAATGTTTTAACTTGATAAACATACACACACACAAATTGCATGGTGGAATGAAACTAGCCATTCACACTAAATGAATGGCTAGCAGCTGTTCTAATAGTATCAGTGCAACTGCAGTCTTACTTAAATGAGAAAAAGACTGATAGAAGATGCCCCTTGTTTGATTTTTCCTTGGCTCCTATTTCTGTAGATAAAAGAAGCATGCAGTCACATTTAGAGCTGAAGATGGGCCTTAGAGAACTGTTAAAAAATTCTTTATTTTACGGATTATTACTCTAAGACATGGGGAGACAAAGTAACTTGCACATGATCATGACAGCAAATCCAAGATTACAAGTCAGGCCAGAAAAGTCTCAATATCCTATTTCTTATTCTGCATCACACTGCATAAAGCAAACCTAACCTATGATGGTATACCAGAGTGATTTAAACAAGACTCTAGTGAAATTTTAAAGAACAAAGGACATCTTAGATCAATGAAATGCAAAGCAAGAAAGAATTCTTGCTGTTCCTGTCAAAATTTTAAGGAAATTGGTAACTTTTACACTGGCTTTCCTCCATGATTTATTCTAGCATAAGCAATAGCATGTTACAAAATTATTAGTGATAAACATATGTTGTTGCTTTTAAAGGTGTGCCCTGGGAGGAGGAAAGAAACTATTCTTCAAAGTGGCATTTGCTCTTTAGGGTTGCAGGAAACCTTCTGATGTACAGTTGATGGGAACTAACATAGAAACCCTCAACTGGACAATGTGTCAGAAACCTGACAACACTCAGAGCTAAATAAGAAGTCTTCATAAAGCTTCTTACCTTAAGTCTCAGGAATATATACTGAAAAGGAGGCAGAAAGACTATAAAAAGCAATGAGGATAAAAACCACAAAGAAAACAGAGCCTTCCAGACACAACAGGACTGATGCATATCCAAACTCACAGAGACTGTAGCAGCATACACAGGACCTGCACAGACTAAAGCAAGATGGGTTCTCAAGGCTGAAAGGGGGAAGTGGACACAAGCTTCCATCCTTAACCAAGAAGGTATCTTCAATTGGCAACTGCCTGCAAAGGAAAAATTAAGTTTTTTTTCCAGTAGACTGAGTCTCTATATGTAAACACTCTTAAGGACAGACTATATGCTCAGCAGTAAATGGTCAACACACGAGGAACACAATGGCATGTGTCAGAGCTTTTTGTTTGTATGTTTGTTTTTTGTTTGGTTTGGTTTGTATCATATTGTGTGGTTTGAGCATTTTTGCCTTGTGTTTTCTTTGATATTATGACCTCTTGTTATGATTTTGTGTTTTTATAGGTTTGGAGTATATGTGTGTGGTGGAAGTGCAGGGTGTGTGTGTCTGTGCATGCTTGTATGTGTTTTTCTTGCTTTTAAAACTTTATTTTTATTCTTATTTAAATTTGATTATTTGTTTTCTTGAGAGAGGCAGGGGCTGGCAGGAGGTGGAGGAGGGGAGAAAGCCTGCAGTTAGATGGGTGGAGAGGTGGGGAGGATCTTGGAGGAAAAGAGGTAGGGAAAACCATTATTGGAATATTTGTATGAAAATTTATTTTCAAAAAAGAAAGAAAACTTTCATGTGTATTTGTCTTCAAAGATATGATCTCCCATCAGAACCATAATAACTGAATGATCTTTGGGTGGGTTTTTAACCAACCTTTGTCTAAGCATAAAGTTCTAAATTAAAATACGTACTGTATAGTTACCGTTGTAATTAATTGCAATAAGCCTTTTGGTGTGTCTAAAAGATAAGATAGATGAGCAATTGCTATTCTTGCTGATATTATCACTGTGATCATTATTATACATTGTCCAAGACAGACAATAATCTCATTTTTCACACTTTATAAGACATAGCTATCCCAACTAAATTGCACACATTATGTGATTGAGTGTTGGCATGTGATTTTCCTGTAATTTACCAGTATGTGCTTTACTAGTGGACTTTACTACTCACTTCAAAGTTTCAAAAGGTGACAGTTGATCCATATTCATAATGGCCTCAGTGAAAACTTAAGAGGCCTCATGTTCTCATTCTTGTTTTCTCAATCTGCTAACCATACCCTATTTCATTTGGAATTCAGTGCAAACATAAGAAAAGAAATCCTATGCAAGATTTGCATAAAGTTAACAGGGGATGTTGTAGAAATGCAATTTCATTTGCTTGTTTCATGTAGCATCTTGATATGTTATAATAAACATGAAATTAATCAAGAAGATTATTTGTGCATATTCTGCCACCATAGAATAGATCCTTACATATATGTCTCCCTAAACTATGGTTGAATTAATGAAATCAAAGCAAGAAATAAATTTTAAATTGTCAGTCAATTACTTGCAACTGCAACTCTTCTTCTCTATCTGCTGCTTTTCTAGTTTGTACATTCTTATTGCCAGAATCCAAAAGAATGAATGAATGAGATTTATCTCTCTGCCAGACTTACAATGTGTATAAAACACTTGTCACCTTTAAGCAGACAATTGCTAGTTATTCATCGTCCACATGCCTATAGTTGATTACCCTGGAGGCTGGTGCTAACGAAAGTTTATTTTTCAATGTGTTTGTTAGCAACAAACTCAGAATACTGAGCTAACAAGTCATTTTTCAAGCACAACAATTGCCTTCTTATAAAGTACATTTCAAAAATTCATCTTTTTAACCAATAATCCCAAATTATGATTAAAATTACATCAGAAAATATGTAGTTATGGAATAGGCATAATAAATTATTTTAAATTTTATCAGCTGATACAGATTAAACTCTGTGCATTGATGCTAAAGTCTAAAGTTAGAATTGATTCTTCAATAGCATTAGTAAGCAAGTCAAAAAAAGAAAATAGGCTAGAAACGTTGTTCTGTGCTTGAATGTAACTTATTTTAGGCTGGATCCAAATTCTAGAGGTAAAACAGAAAACTATGATTTCAAAACATTTAGACAGTAAATTAAAAAAATACTTTTACAAATTATTTCTATATATTAGATTGAATAAAAGAGCTTCAAAAATATAGCTATAAAAAAATACAGAATTCTTTTTCCCAGTAAATTCATAGAAAACAAAGTTTTAGATATTTGCCCTCAAAATGAAATAATTTTCACCAATCTAAAGTGAGAAAAGTCTTAGAATACTTATAGAAAATTTGATAAAATATACTGTGAAATTTTCCTTGTCTGTTAATCTCAGACCTGTGTCTTCGTTTTTATATATTTTAAGGTATTATGTTAGCCAGTCATAGTGATGCATGCCTTTAATCCCAGTACTCTGAGGTAGAGGCAGGCAGTCAGATCTCTGTAGCCCAAACTGGTCTTGAATTATTTTATCCCTTGCCTCAGTTTCCTTAGTGCAGGGATGGTAAATGTGTATCCTCACGCCTGGCAAACACACTGTTAATAGAGTTAATTCTACAGCAAGGCTCAGGGACCAACTGTCTATAAACCAGAAGTTGCGATGTACGAGAGCGATAGAATATGGATACCCCATACCAAGAACAAACAAATGAGTCAGTTTTCCATTGCTTTGTGGTCTATTAGGATTCTCAGTAGATATGACGGTACCCAATAACATTGGTGTGGGAAGATGACTTTCAGTTTCCTGACAAAGGCAGGCGTGATTTTATAGACATGCTGACATTTCACGATGTATATGGGCCTCCCTTAGAAAAGTCAAAGTAACAGAAAATTATTTATCGCATCTTCTAAACCTCCAAATTTAAAAGAATACCAAAACCTGTACTGATTCAATAGTAGTCAAATAAAGCCATTGCCCCATGCAACATATTACTCAATCTGAGGATGAAAGTTTGGCTACTGTCATCCCTCCTTGTTTTTTGTCTTTTGTTTTTTTTTTTCTAAGAGAAATTTAATGACTGATATATCAGTCAAAGAAATGTGTATGATAATGATCACATCTCTTCATTCCCCTGGTAATAATAGGACAAAATTAAAGAGTCAGTATAATATCAGCATGAGGAGTCTCAAGGCCAATTGTGTCTTGCAATTAGATAATAGAAGAAGTCTTCATATTGTGCCCCATACGCTTGTATTCATGGCTGTATTGTACTTCACAAAGCAGCAGCACATTTGCTATTTCTTGTGAAGGAGAGGGAGACAGAGAGATAGAAAGTTAGATTCACCATAAACTATGTAGAAATATATATATATATATATATATATATATATATATATATATGACAAATAAATATGTTGCCTTTTCAAAGACATAACAGATTAAATAATCAAAATACCCATAACCTACTAAAACTTGTGTGCTTCATGGTTTTTGGTGGTTATTAAAATAGAAAGACATTTCTCTACTGGAAGAATATACCAAAGTGAAACCTGGGCCTTTCTCATAGCAATATGGTAACGTACAAACGTCTGCATTGACTGTGGGCACGACTCTCTGTTCCCAAACACTCAGTTCCTAAAACTTGCTGGCTGGCATACACCTGTGAAATTGAGTGGGCTCCTAGTTCAGCCAGAAGGCAACAGTCAGAACGATAAGAAAGTTATGTGAATTTGTAAGAGATACACGTATGCTGCTGGAGTCTAATAGAAATATTTTAACCACTGGCCTGAATCCAATCTGCACAGTAATTTAATAGACTATCAACCACAAATGCAATCCATAAGGCAAGTAAATGGGCACCAAAGCAATAGGTAATTTTCCTGGAATAGGATTGGAGAATCAAAGTAACCTCTGAGAAAAGGGAACCTGCCAGGCAATACTACATGGTCAACATCTTCAATAAGAAAGTAGAACATACTAGACCCTATAATATATTACTTTTTAAAATATCAACAGCAGAGGATATCAAAATATCTACTGTTTCAGTCACTAATAATATATTTTGTTCCTTAAAATGTTTATTTTATTAAGTAGAAATTTCATGGGAAGATTACTCAAAGGCAGTTGGGTTTAGAAGTCTTATGGGTAAGCCCGAGTAAATAATTTATAGTGCTCAAACAATGCATCATTTAGACATTCTTTTGCTATATTTTTAAACTTTAAGTCATTCAAATAGTTTAGAATATTGTTTTTAGGAGCAAGGGCTCCTACAAAGATACAGGAAGGAAGTCATGCAAAGAAATCAATGCCATGACTTGGCCATGAGGATTTAGAGAACATGAATTCAAGGGTTATAATCAGTATCATTCTGAGTCAACTAAATAGATTTCAATTGGCTATAAAAAAGAGAGAAAATTCTATAGTAGGACATCAATGAAAGCTTCAACTCTCCAGTGAACTAACTGTCTAATTTAGTAGGTGTGGGATCAAATTAAAGAGATAGGAAGAAAGTGACAGGCCTGAATGTCCACTCTACTTGAGGTTTAAATTCTCTGTGTCATATATTATGTCATAAAAAGAGAATTTATGGCAAAAATTACTCATTAGCTTCACTGTCAATTGTATTTCCCGCCACTCATCTTAATGTCCTAGATATAAAATCTCTCTTAAGCCCCTTTGTCCCACTGATGCTCTTATTTCTCAAATCTGTGAAATAGAACAGCCAATTGCTTTTGAGTTTATGCAGCAGTTAACCTTGTTGATGACACTGGCTTGGTAGCAGGACAAGGTAAATTTGAGGATAACTAAAAATACCTAGCACCAGTCACTTATTTAAGCACTAAATGGGTTTTGGTAACCTGTGTGACAATGTGTTCTAGTGTGACATAACAGTCTAGACATTTTATATTGGCATTTATGAGTTATTAAAGGATGCAATGGCCCATGTTCTCATAAAATGTGCTTTCTTGTACAAAGCATGAACTTTAAGCTAAATAACTGAATATGCAATTAATATTCCTAAAATTCCTATGGTGAAAAGATAAAGCACTTTGATAGAGCAAAGCAAAGTATGAAATGTAGATAGAGCCAAGAAATTTTTAACCTGAATTCTGCAAAATAATTAGGATATTAGTGGTGGATTAGCACTGTAACAGAGGGAAAAGGTGGGTAAATGATGGTCTGTAATATGAAAAGGCCATCATATGTCCAAGAGATTGAAAAATGGGCACCAGGGTAATTTTCCCGGTAATGATGGAAAAGAAGAGACATAGAAAATGACTGAAGACTTCCAGCATGCAGTGCTTTATAGGGCTTTGACAAATAACATTTAACAGTTTGTCTGAGAAAAGAAGTCTATGATCTGGGCAAGGATGATCATAGGAGGTTCAGATGCTCTGGCCAGCTGTAGGTCAGTAAGCTTTATAGATGAGATACAGAAGTAGAGAAATGATTTGACCAGCTAGAACAAGATAGCTTCCTTATCTGGACAGGTGATGAGACCTTTGCCTTAGAGAAGCATCCTCTGACGAATCTGCTGCCTATGATTGTGGCTTGGCTGCCTGTGCTCTTTGTTATACTCTTCAGTTAGATGGCCTCTTGTTTATAGAATCACTCAGATTGCAGTTCCGCGGAATCAATGGATGGGCCAATCTCAAGTCCTGCCTTCGCTTGACTATCTGAAAAAGGTTTTCCCGTAATTGCAAAGGGAAAACGTGGAAGGGTTTTATGAAATAGGATGTGGCTGAACTTATACAAATTTAAACAAAGTTTCCACTACCCCTGAGAATTAGAAGAGAAATGTACAGATGTGAAGGAAGGATAGGAAGCCAAAGTATCCATGGTATAATAGCTCACCTGTCCAGTTTCCAGTAGGTTTCAGCTACTGATAGCTGGAGGGAAAAGAAGCACTCAGCTTTGAAACAGACCCTGTGAGATACTGCCCTGTTAATTCAACTTCAGCAAGAACTGCCACTTGCTTCTTCAACACTCGAGGTAATACTTTGGGAACAATTCTACACAAAATCATCCAAATGAAACAATTTACCATGGAAGCTCACAGTAAAACAGAGCAGGGCAACTGAATTTATAAAACTAATTGCAAGCTTACCACGAGAACTCCTTAATTTCCAGAG
Organism: Rhynchomys soricoides; assembly: GCA_019843965.1. Taxonomy (NCBI): domain Eukaryota; kingdom Metazoa; phylum Chordata; class Mammalia; order Rodentia; family Muridae; genus Rhynchomys; species Rhynchomys soricoides. The sequence goes on along the minus strand of JADRCH010000288.1, from coordinate 2,722,561 downwards.
GATCACCTGCAAAACAGAGGGTCCTGTCATAGGTTTCAACTGTGATTAATTTGCTGCTTGGTGGGAATAAGTTCAGAATTTAGCAAACCTCCATGAATTTACTTGTATTATATGTAGTTATGGTAACCTAAGGCTTAAGGGAGAGGTTGTAAAAATAATATGCTTAGTAAGATGAAAAGTAAAACAAAACCCATTATTTACTTGTAAGTAAATATTCATAAATCTGATGAAGAAAATCATTAAGCGGGATTCCTAATACGTCCTGAACTACTTGTCCTCAGATGTGACTAGGGATTTAGACACAATAAAATGAGCACAGTGATGTGCAAATGCCCATATCAATAAAGTTTAAAAGGTTTGAATGATGTTAAACATGCTCCTTGGGGGTAGGCTAATTAGTAAACTAGAGAGTCTTAAAACTCTCAAGTGCCATCTTTGAACTGAAGAAGACATCTACTAATGAACTCCCTAGTGGATGCAAAGTGTAGGTCTGCAGTATCTCAGTTTCAACTGTGTTGATGTATTAAAAGCAATGTACAGCTTAGAAAGTAGGCTGGAAATATGCATTGCACCAGGACTTGAAGGCATTTCATATTTAATTTCTTGGTTACATTTAATTCATATAAAAATCAAGTTCATCCAAAGTTAGAAGGTAAACAAAAGAGCAGAAAATAATTTTAAGGGAATGTTTATGTATTTGGTTAGGTTTATAATAGACAAAAGAAGAGACATTTGAGGGGGAATGTGATAGCTTAAATCTAAATCTCCCATTGGTTTATATATCAGAAAACTAAAAGAGGTAAATTCTCCCATTTTAGCAAGTTTCCTAGAGTAAAATTATTAACCATTTTGTCCGTTATATTATTCTAAATGGAATGCTCTAAAACTGAGCAACCAGAGCAGAGCAGGTATTTTATTTGAAAATCTGTACAAATGTGTGTGGTTTTCTTTTAAAATTTTATAATTACAGTTTAATTCAGTGTCAGTGCTAATTTACCTCATAGTTTGGCACATATGTTCAGTCTACAAAACTGAGAAGAAGGGGTGTTGGCCTGATTTTGGAGTCAGCTCTGTCACAGCTCTCTATGTGATCCTGGCAAGCTTCTTAGTCTCAAAGAACTGAATTATCTTAACTATGAAATGAAGAGCTCCGAGGAGATGTTCTCCCTCCTTTAGGTGTGTCTGCTGCCTTTAGCATCAAGCACTTGATTTTTGCTTAGATCTGTCTAGCACAGATTTCTTTTACTGTACTTTCTGGGTTGTATATTCACCTAAATTTTTAATCTTTAAAACTGGATAAAGAGTTGCCAACAACTCGGTGACGCTTGCTGCTCAACACCAAACCATGATTTATTATGCTCCTTAGGGGATAATAAGGCATTTGTTCTGAGAGCTGTGTCTTCTATAACCATTCCTCTGAGATCAGTTAGTGTTTCTCCATCTGTTAACAGGAGACTCTAGAGATAGTAACAAGGTTTTAGGAACCAAAACTTTAACAAAAAGCATTCCCTAATTAGATTTCAAAATAGGGTCAGAATACACAGGAGCTCCAGTAAGAGAAAATTATTCATGTATACTGTATGCCTCCTTCATTTCCTGAGACAGGAAGAAGTCCCAAAACCAACTTGTCTAGGATTGAAAACAGAATAAAGCCAGGGCACATGTACAAATAAAACTAATCACCAATACTGAACAGTGTTCATTCAGTCAACACAGCATATACATGTGTGTGTGTGTGTGTGCGTGTGTGTGTGTGTGTGTGTGTGTAGCTCTCTTATATCACATATTATTCTATTTTAGGATTTGGATAACTTGCTTCCTAAGTAATTTAGGTTTTTAAATCAAAAATAGATATCATTTCCCTTTGCTTTCTCTCCATAAAGGCAGAAAAGGGAGGGAGGGAGGGAAGGAAGGAAGGAAGGAAGGAAGGAAGGAAGGAAGGAAGGAGTAAAGAAAGAGAAAGAAACTATGGAAAGAGGAAAGGGGGAGAAGGAAGGAAAGGAACTATCTTAGTGCATTTGAGAACATACTATGACTTTGGTATAGAACTGAAAATAGAGTTAGTGCAGAGCTGATGAGGGAGAAAGCCCTTGGAGGGGAAGGAATGTTGAATGTTTGTTACGCTGTTTTCTGAGACTTGTGCAACAGAAATATACATATACATATATATATATACACATATATATGTACATGTATGTAAATTAATGTGCACACATATATACATGTGTGTGCAAGTGTATATGTGTAATGTATATATATATATGTGTTCAATGTATATGTGTATTTGTATGTGTGTATTTATATGTATATGATGTATATGATTGATTTATATGATATATATGATGTATGTGTGTACATATGCATGCACTTGTATATGTATATTCATATGAATATGCACATATACATATATATATATATTTTATATGTATGCTTAATACTGGTATACCTGCATACTATATACTCATCTTGTTTCTGTTCATATCTTTGTATTTATCCCAAAATAGAAAAACCTGTATAGCTCTGTTTCCATGTCCTTTATGAAGACCTCAGAGTACTGCATTGACCTTAGCATTCAACATTTGTTTGCTATTTTTTTGCAATTTTAATGGCACTGATCCTGTTTATTAATGAGATGGCAGGATTATGACCTAAGAAAACAAAAATATTCCTTTTTTCCCAACTAACAAATATTATCTTGAATACTTCTAAACTGAGGCCATAATTCCATACTAAAATTGGTTATTTAGTCAGTAATCTGAATTTTGATGTTACCAATTTTTTAACTGAAAATATCTCTAGGGCCTAATGCTGTGGCATTCAGTGAAAAGTTGCCTAACACTTTGCCTATATTGTTTTTATGGGTTAGAGTTTCTTGGAGAGAACCAGAGGCATGACATGCAAGAAAGAGGCATAAAAAGGAAGTGGTTGCACATATCATGGGTACAAAATACAAATCTTGAGGCATGGGAGCATATAGACTCAAGAACAGTAAGAGTGGAGAGGCCCATGCTTTGCAGGCCCTGATCCACTACATGTAGAGTTAAAACACTGTTAAAGTTTTCTCATCTTTTTCATTTATAGTTATTTCTAAAGGGCATAGTTGATTCTGACTGTGGATATCTAACATTTCATTGATGCTTAGAGCATTGTTTAATTCTAGAATGAGGTGCACACACTTGATTTAAAATAGTGGGAGCGTCAAGGAGAAAGAAATTGCTAAATGATGAAGAACAATGTTGATCAGTACTCAGTTTAAAACATGGAAGGAGGGTGGACAAAGTGGAAAATAAACGAGCGACAAAAAGAAAGTTAATTAGTCTTTATTAGTCAAAGTAGAGGAAGATGAAGGCAGTAGAATGGGAATGAACCGCACTAACTGTAGCAATGCTGGGTTTGATGCAGCAGGGGCACTAATACAGGCAGAGCAGAGGAGGATGGAGAAACCAAAGCAACCAAGAGACTGGATTTGAGGCAGAAAGGAAACTTCTGAAATTGGTTTTCTATTGGAAGAGGAAGCTCCAGATGTTTTTAAGGAACCAAATGGTATCAACTGAGCAACCTTTTTCCAGTGAACTTTTCTTTAACCCTTTCTTTTCTCTAATGAAAAATAGATTGTTTTTCTTATCCTGAACAACTAATGGTGCTTGTTGGCTTGCTATTTGTATGTGTACCTTTCTCTATACCAAGTACCATAATTGGCTTCAGATTGACCTGAGGCTGCTGTACATCATAAATGGTTAGCCCTGTCTTACCTTAAAAAGAAATTTAAAAGCTCTTGTTTTATTTTAGACAGAGTTGAATCTCATGGGAGAGGTAAATATGACCAAAATCATTTTCTTGTAGATAATACTATACAGCAAACCAATAAATCATTAAAAAAAGAAGAAAATAACAGAAGTGGAAACTTCAGGGTTCTTTGGAGAGTCAGTTGGGTTGGATGGTGTTTTGCTAGAGCAAACACGTGAAGGAGTGTTTTCCTCAAATGGACACAGGTGAAAAACTAAGGCAGACTCATGAAGGAATGTTTCACTGAAGCAGACACAGGAGAGAGGCTGTTCTGCTAAAGCAAGCATGTGAAAGGACACATGATGAAGGATTCTTTGCTAACAACACACATGTATTGGTCTTGCCTTACAATACATAGTTGAACTACATTTTTCAGGATTCCATAGAGAGAAAAGCACCAAAACACTTCTGTTGGTGTACTACAGTTTCTTGCCACTTTCAAGGATTCGGGATGATTAAATGCATATGCAGAGGCAAGACATGTGCTGAGGCAAGACATGAGGAGGACTCATGCTATTTGGAGGGTGTAAATAGGACTCGCAGAGTGATAGAAAGAGCTTGGCTTGCTGGTACACCTTGTTGTGCAACACTTGTGGGTCAGCCAAGAACTTCTGTGTTCTTCCTGGTCCCTACTGCTTACTCTTGCTGAGGCTGAGGTCTGGCTGTCTCTGCTAGGTTTTGCTATTGCTGTTGACTTGCTAACCTGACTCTACCGAACTGGACTGATGATATATGTGTGAGGTGTTTGTGAGTGAATTAAGCTTCTACTGCCTGCTAACCTGTGAACTGAACTGCTGATTTCCAGACAACACAGATGAGAGTTCCTCCAAAGAACCTTTATAAACAGGTCTACTTTCCCAGTATCCTTTCTTTCTCACTACCTCTGGTGGGTGGTGGGCTACAAGGGAGATTAAAGCATTTAAAAACCATTATTAAAAATAAGGTTTGAAAAAAATAAAGTTACAAATAACCATAGTCAGTGACTTTATGGGTCTTACTTCTCTAAAATGAGATAAACATACAAATGACCCACATTTGTAATCAAACATGACTATTAGTCTATAGCATGTTTCAAAGTTTAATAGTATCTTTCTAAATGCACCCTTTAATTTTCCAGTAATTGTTCCTTTTTCAAACCTCTCATGCATTCATTTTCTTTGTTTGTTTGTTTGGTTGGTTGGTTAGTTTGGTTTGGTTTGGTTTGGTTTGGTTGGTTGGATTGGTTTGATTGTTTTGCATGAAGTATCACTTCTGTTCACCTTTTCACAGGATGTAAATTGAACATGTATTTCTTCTTTCAATGTTCTGAATGCTACCAAACAGAATATTTTCTCATGTAAATTTTAGACTGAAATCCATTGTGACATCAAGAAAATCTGTATCCTTGGGATGCCCTGGTCATTACTTCCATTAGTAAATAGTTCCAGATCACTGGCCAGTGAAAAACTGATTCATCTTTGCCATTACTTCAGAGCTTAACCAACCAATGTGTAGCTCAGTCTAGCTCCCCTCCTCCCTTCATCCTTGCCTAGGATGCTTTTGATGAAACTTGATTACTTCAGGCTTGATCTTGTTTTGAAAATGAGTCTGGGTGTGTAAAGAAATTCTTGTGTCATTTTTTTTTTTTTTTTGTAGTTTTCCGTTTATACCAACTTCTTTTCTCTCTGAATCATCCTAAGGGAGCAGTTAATCTATAACAAACCAACTTTCGTATACACCTTTCACCAACCTCAAAAGGAAGGTCAAGGTAATATTTACTTTTGTAAAAGAGACAGTAATGTAAGTATTGAGAGGAAAAAATAGCTTTTCTGGGTAGATGAAGATAGAAGCATCTTTTAGGAGCAGACACATGAGAAGAGTAGTCTTTGGTGACCAGGTATAAGCAGAGCAAACTTACAGGAAAGTAGTAAACATTCAAAAAACAAAAAACAAACAAACAAAAAAAAAAACCCTGTTCTTTGCTGTAAAGTGTATTTCCAAGTAACTGTCATTTCTTCTGAGGTCTCTTATCTTTTTTGATTATTAATGACATAGTTTGAAGATATTATAAAATTTACTTTTTAACATATTGATATGCATTGAAACCCAGTCTACCCTATTGAGAATCTGGGGTTCTAGTCTGGTCAGTTTATCTTAATTATCTTTAGCATTATTATTTTTCACTCTCAACTCTTCTCTACAGGCCAGATTATTGGTTAAGACCTAGTTTATGATCAACATAGTACTTCAAAAGAATTCAAAACAGTAAGGGTTATTCCATTGTTGTTTTTAAAAATATTATTGTATTTTTATGATTAATTTGTGGGTCAAGAGAAGGGTCAAGGAATCCTGCTCCATGGCACATAGATAGAAATCAGAGGATAATTTGTAGAAGTCAATTCTCTCTTCTGAGGGATCAACTCAGGTTGCCAGTATTGAGGGCAGCACCTTTGTCAACTGAGCCATCTCAGCAATGGCTTTCACTTTTTCATACAGTTGCTTGTCTATAATCAAGTTGTATGTTCTGATGTCTCCTCTTGACTTCCATCCCATTTTGCAACCTCCTGGCCCAGCAGGACACGCCTGCTCCCACATCATTGCTCTCAGTCTTTCCAGGTGGTTCACTTTTAACCAGGCTTTCTATGGAATACTCAAAGCCACCATGTTTGTCACTAAGCCAGAGATTTAAGCAGATATGGTACTCTTGCCTAGTATTCTTCACCTGGCTCCAGAAAATCTCCCAGCTTCTAGCTTCTCTGCTGCTCATGGGTCTTGTACTCTGACACTAATCTTCCTGTGACTTAACTGAGCATGGCTAAAGAATCCAGCCAAGTAAGAAAATAAATACATGGGGCTAATTCTGAGATAACTTGAGGTTCTGAAGTATATGGTCATGTGCAGTATACTGAAATTAGTCAATAACAGACCATCTACATGAAGGTAGTCATATGAGCTGAGGATGGAGCTGAAAATACTCCAGTTGCTGAGAGGCATCCCAGGCATCAAAGCATTGCAGCACAGTATATTATTCCTATGCACAAACAAGTCTACTATGCTGACATGGCACACAAACATAGTGAATAGAACTGTGTGTGGTACATAATGTCAGACAATGAAAATAAACTAAGTTATTGAGTATATATTCACTTCATTATAAACCCTTTTTGTTGTTGTTTGCTTGTTTTGTTAATTTTTTTTTTTTAAGACAGGGTTTCTCTGTGTAGCCCTGGCTGTCCTGGAACTCACTCTATAGACCAGGCAGGCCTTGAACTCAGAAATCCACCTGCCCCCACCTCCCAACTGCTGGGATTAAAGGCATGTGCCACCACTGCCTGGCAAGGGTGCTGAAGTTCATGGAACTGGAGTTATGGATAAAGTTATGTGTGGGTACTGAGAATCGAACCCAGGTCCTTTGGAACAGCAGCCAATGCTCTGAACCACTAAGCTATCTCTCCAGCCCTCATTATTCTATTATTATGTTGGAGTGTTCTTTTGTAGGAAAATGTTACCACTAAAAAGTATGCTGTGCCACATACACAGAAGGCTTATGTAGCTCATGTTTATGTATTTTTATTTTACACTTTAGCACACAATTTTTTTTCTTGTGACTGATTCAATTTTGTATTGTTTTGTTCTGTATCCCCAAGATATACAGATCCCTCTATGTTGCTAGTAAGAGCCCATGGGCCGTGATAGATAGTAGACATCACTATCTAGGCTCAGATAAATATACCTTATGATGTTCACATGATGACAAAATCACCTAAGAATGTGTCTCACAAAATATAGCTCCATCATTCAGTAACACATGAGTGTACTTACCTCTGGCTTCTGGCTGCTTTCCAATCACACCTCCCAAGGTTTCTCCACACTCCTATTATATAGCTGTCAGCTAGCTATTTGGTCACTTTATGCTCCATGTCTAGATCTCCTTGTTTTTCATGCTGTTCAGAGTTTTCTTTTTTAAATTCAGCAGCTTTTCAAGTCTGGAACTCTGATCTTTGTTACCTGGAGCCTGTTGCCATGTAAACAGCTGCACCAGAGAAGGGTGGTACACTCAGTTAAGGCAAAAACATGCTCAATGCCCTTAGCCTGCCAAATTATAGATTTATGTATCAATTGTTCGTCTTACTTATATCTTCAGTGATTTTTAGGTAATTATTTCTTCATATACAGTGTATTTTATAATCAGTGTTTTGTTTATATGAACAACTCTATTCCCTTGTTTTTTAAGACTATAATTTTTGTCTGTTAAAGGATATGACAAATATTTCTAACTATCAAATATTAATAACTGTAGTGTGCCTTAATTTGATTACATATTCTTTATCATGGAAATTATCTTAACTACATTCAGTTTTTATTTTTAAATATTTCATCATAGATCTTAAGTATATTATGAGTCCATGAATCATAATTATTAAGATGATGACCCATAAGTTTAAAATCATAAAAATGAAATGATCAATCACCAAAAGCTTAAATATTCAGTTATCTGTTGTATCCAATGCAACAAACTGCAGTAGAAAAGAAGACATGAAACAAAGTTGATTTTTATAAAAGAGATTTCAGGTGTAAAAGGTAAGAGGATTTATATACTCACTGGTTCAAGTCTTATTTATAGTCTTTGATAGTGAATGAACATAACACTGTAGTGACCATGACTCTTTAATGGTAAGCAAGAAAGTAATTTTGTTCTAACAATCAGCATTAGAAAAGCTGAGATAATGTATAAAAGAAAGAGTTATAAAGAAAAGTACTGGTAAATTTAGGAATTTTATTTGGAAGAGGAAAGAGGGAGAAGATAAACAAAAGGGGATTGAAACTGTATATTTTCAGTAAGAAATGAGACTGGAAAAAGAGTGTACTTATGCACTGTAATGTGGAATAAAGTATGCCACTTCAAAGCTCTCAGTTCTCCTCCAAAATATGCCCTTTCTCTTCAACTTTTTTTTTGGAGCATTTCCTAGTTGTCTTGATGTCAAGAAAAAAATAAGACTTAATTGTTTCCAAGTAATATTTTTTCCAGAGACAAAAAGAAATTTAGTCATAAGATGATTTCCAAGCTGCACTTTTGGTGATCCAAGACCACCCCTTGCAGTGTGACAGTCACGTTTCCAAGTGTGGCAGACAGGCTAAAACAGACATAATCTGGGGTTGGATTGTACTTACACCCCCACATCAAGGTAAGCAGGAAAGCATAAGAATTATCATGAGACTGAGGGAATGGCTGATCTGTAGCCAGTCATATCAAATAGAATAAGGAGCTTCAGAACTATGTGAGATCGTAAAAGAGAGAAAAATCTACGAAACTCCCTTGCAAGATTACAGGAGAGAAATCAGTATAGCAAGCACATCTACAGACACATAATTTATTGAAACATCCAAGTCTTTCTTATATGAAGAAGAGCTCTGGGTCCACCACAGCTAAATTGTATTAGGTCCCTTTCTTGGATTTGTACCTACAATCTGATTCACTGGTATCTGGAGATCTAAGAGGCTTGGAAAAAATCATTGCCCTAAGTTAAGTAGAGAAATTTTAGAAATTAATTCCAGGGCTATGAAGAGAATATGAGGCTGAAATATTACACCAGTGGTAGTTCTCAGAGACCCAAGAACCAGAGATCGGAAGTGATGTTGTAAGTCTTACCTTAAGATTTGAAACTGTAGGCTTTCTATTTGAAGATTAAGTGTCTGGGAGCCATAAAGGTGGCTATGAGACACAGAGTTCATAGCACGGCTTATAAAACTGTGCCATGCCCTGTGTAGTACTTTCAAGCATGTTAGTTGGTAGGCCACACAGCTGAAGAAAGAATAGTTTGGATAGGAGATGTGGCAACGCCAAGTTACAGAAAAACAACAACAAAACAAAGAAAAGCAAAAGGAAAGTTGCAGCTTGTTGAGTGACTCACATGAATAGTGGATTGGAAGTACCAAGGTATCAGGGCTTTGGAAAGGGGCAAGAAAGCAGATATAAAAAGAAATGCACAAAAAAACTTATTATATACATTATTTTTTCTATTTTTTCTTTCTTTGAAATTAGATTCTTTTCATCATATATTGACTACAGTTTCTCTTTCTTCAAATCCTCTGAGATCCACCTCACCTCTGCTCCGATCTGAATTCACACACTATCTGTCTCTTTTTAGAATACAGACAGGCATCCAAAGAATAATAATAAAATAAAATCACAACAAATTGGAATAGGACAAAACAAACAGAAGAAAAAGAGCTAACAAGAAACACTTACAGATGTGGATACACACATGTTTGCACACACAGGTATCTTACTAAAACAAAAACAAAACAAAACAAAAAACAAAATATATATATATATATATACACACAAAGAACCTATAAGATAAAAATAACAACTTAAAAATTAAAAATTAGAAGTTAATTAATTAACTAATTAATTAAATGTGAGACTCAGTTGGAGAAAAGTATTTTTTTATTTACAAATGGTTCTAAATTCGAGATATCTTCTGGCTTAAGGATGGAGGTTATGTTCACCTCTTTTCTCTGCACTTGTACACCATCTGGCACAGATCTGTGTAGGCCCTCTGCATACTGCCACAGTCTCTGTAAGTTCATACGTATGTCACACCTACTGTGTCTAGAAGGCCTTGTTTCTTTTGAGCCCTCCATCCCTTCTGGCTCTTAGTCTTTTTATCTCCACTTCCACAGAGTTTCCTATGTTCTGAGGGTTGGGATTAAGGGACACATCACATTTTAGATTGAATGTTCAAAGGTCTCTAACTCTCTGCACACTATCTGGTGTAGGTCTCTGTATTTGTCTCCCATCTGATGCAAAAGGAAGCCACTCTGATGATGGCTGAGTAAGGTATTCATCTATGAGTAAGGCAGAATATCATTAGAAGTTACTTTATGAGTATGTTCTTTTAGCAGAACAATGGCATTTTGGTTTCCCCTAGGTTTTTTACCTTTCATGACACTGAGCACTGTCAGGGATGTGACCCATCTCATGGAGTGAGGTTTACATTCAATCAGATCACTGTTGGTTTATCAAATAAGTTTTGTGCAATCTTCGCAATTACATGACTTATAGACAGGACACCACTTTAGATTATAAGGTTTGTGGGAGGGTTGGTATTTATCTTTCTCTTTGGATAAGAGTGCTTGCAATAACATAAAGCATAGTGGTTTTAAAAGTTGCACTTCCACCAGCAATGGATGAGTGTTCCTTCAACTTACTATCCTCATCAGCATAAGCTGCCATTTGTTTTATTAATCTTGGACATTCTGTATGGTACAAGATGAAATATCAAAGTAGTTTTGAGTTGCATTTCCCTGATGCCTAAAGATGTGGAAAGGTTTTTTAAGTGTTTCTCAGCCAGTAAAATTTTCTTTATGGACAGCTTTCTGTTTAGCTCTGTACCCCATTTTTAGTTAGATGACTTGGGGTTTTTGATTTTGGTTTTTGGGGTTTTTGTTTGCTTGCTTTTGTTTGGATATGTAGCTTCTTGAATTCCTTACTTTTTTGAAAGAAGTTCTCTATCAGATGTGTTGTTAGTAGAATTCTTTTCTATTCTGGAGCTTGCCACTTTATCTGAATGATGGTGTCCTTTACCTACACTTCCATGAAGTCTATTTGTTAATTGCTGTTCTTAGCTCCTGTGCTATTGGACTTTTGTTCAGAAAGGTTTTTCCTGTACCAATGAGTTCAAGACTATTCCCCACTTTCTCTTCTATCAGATTAGGAGTATCTAGCCTTATGTTGAGGTCTTTGACACATATGGATTTACATTTTGTGCAGGGTAATAAATATGGATCTATGTGCATCATTCTATTTGCATCCATAGGATGCATAAATTCTTAAAGACATTAATAGAAATACTTTTCCAATCTTTACCAAGAGGCTTTTGAACCAACCTGATAATAATTTGTAGATTAAATCTCTTAATTTACTTCCTGATCATAAAAGCTATTTATCAAGAGCATTTGCTGGTCACATAGCACTAGTCACCCATATCTATATAATTTCTGAACCCAGACGTGGTGATTGATGCTCTTCAGAAAGCTATTTGCTCTCTGAAAAACAACACCCTGTGTTCAATTTTAGTTATGGTGACAGCTGTGTTAAGCAGAGTTCTCTATAGGAATCAAGTCTGTAGAATGCTTTATTAGAATGACCTATAACCTGTGGCCCGGCTAGTTAAGAATGGTTGTACACCAATGAAAGGGCCAACAATCTAGTAGTTGTTTAGTCCATGAAGCTGGATATGTCAGCTGCTCTTCAGTATACTCCAAGATCTGAACAAGTAGGCTCTAAAGACAGTGAAGGAACAGATGTACCACTGCTTACGAGAGCAAGGATGGAAGGGCAATAAGCTGCCTTCTTCCATGGGCATTATTTGGGATGCCAGCAGAAAGTGTGGTTCAGATTAAAGGTGGATCTTCCCATTTCAATAGGCCTTTAAAGGTGTATACTCTCACTTCAAATGATCCAGATGAAAAGTGGGTCTTCCCACTTAAAATGATTAAGAAAAATATTCCTCACAGATATACCTAGTCACTTGATCTTTATGTGATTCTAGATACATTTAAGTGACAAACAAGACTAGCTTACACAAAAGCCAGAGTTTGTTGTCCTATTACATTTAATAAGAGAATTTGCCAACGAAAACATAATTTTCCCTCTATGATTTTAAAGAATGAATTTTTCATTTACATAATGAAAAATAACAAGAGGAAAATGAGCATTTGATCCAGAATCCAGTGTGGTGGTGGACTATATGAAGGGATTGTGCTAGGGGTAGGAAAAGAAGACAGGGGGTCAATAGATTTCTAAAGACATTTTAAATCAAAATCTTCTAAGTTGTTAATACAACCGAAGTTTTTATTACAATATGTGTATCTAATTCTACTCTTCATTTTAATATCTGCAGAAATCTTTTTAGTTTTCCAGTGAGCTATTTCTCAGCAGGTACTTAGCCAAACTAGACTGAACTGTTATTGAAACTTAGACAAGAAGTAAGCAAGAGACACTAAGGTAAGCTAAACTGAATAGAACACAATAGGAACTTGTGAGTATTATAGGCGGAATGGTGGGTCCAGAGATTTCTAAAGTGAGTGGTGACATGATAAAGAGAATCATCTTGATATGCCTGAGAAACCATTTTAGGTTTTGTTTTATTAGGGTTCCTCAAAATGAAAAGAGAGTCATGAAAAGACTTATCAGTTTCCATGAAGAGTAGAAATTTTGAGGAGAGAAGTTCAAATCTTTGAAGTCTCAAATATCATCTATTCTCCAGGGGTCTTTCCTACCTATTTGCCTTAGCACAGTCACATACACACCATACATTCTCCAGGACTGAGTCATGTATTTAAGTTTTCATTGTTGCTATTATTATTATTATCATTATTATTAATTTTATTTGATTTGGCACCATCTCCCTCTATGCCCAGGCTACTCTTAAACTTGTAACAATTCTCTATTTCAACACCCCAAGTTCTTAGATTGTAAGCATGAACCACTATATTAGTAAGGTTCTCTATAGGTACTGAACAGATAGCCTACACATATTACACATATTGAATATATTAGATTGGGTTATAAGCTGTGGAATGGCTGTCTCACAACAGAAAAGAATTCAGTATTTGTTCAGTCAACAAAGCTAAATGTCTCAGCAGTCCCACCCTGGCTCTTGGAGTTCTAGAGGACTTTCTGGTGAGCTGCTGGTCCTCAGTCTATATTGGAAAGCTGAAAAATTTGGATTGAATATGGACCCTAGCAACGGGAAAGACAAACGTGCCATTGAGTGTGAGGGCAAGCAGGCAACAGCAAAGTTTCCTTTTCCATGTCCAGTTGTGGCCCACACCTCTCCTCTCCTCTCCTCTTCAAATAATCTGATTGGTAAAATATCTCACAGGACTGTCCATCATCTTGGGCTTTAGTTGATTCCAGATATAGTCAAGCTGGCAACCAAGATTAGTCACCAAAGCCATTGTGCCCAGCTCCCATTAAGATTTCTATATATGTCTTCTATTGTATGTTCTGGTTCCATTTCAAATATATAAAACATTTCATTCTTGTGGTATTGTGTATTAAACCTTATTCATGACAAGCAAACCCTCTACCACTGAGCTACACTCCAGCTTCCTCCTATAAGGATGTAAATTTGTTTTCTAACTTGATATTAATATGAATAAACTTCCCGTGAGTCTTGTTCCACAATAATTGCTTCATGAATGTTCAACTTACTATTAGATTAATTGGGTAAATAAATTGACACATTAATGAGTAAGGAATTTCTGTAAAGTGCTGCTCATTTCTATATTGTCATATTGAGAACCTGGTTTTGTGTTGATTGTATCACCATAAGTAAGTAAACTCTTATTTATTTATTTATTTTACATCTTGATCAGAGCTCCCCTCCCTCCTCTCTGCCCAGTCGCCCCTGCTCCTCTCCTCTCCTCTCCTCTCCTCTCCTCTCCTCTCCTCTCCTCTCCTCTCCTCTCGTGCCCTCTCCTCAGAGAAAGGGAGAGTTCCCAGGGATATCAACCTACCTTGGCTCATTGAGCTGTAGGAGGACTGGTCACAACTTCTTCTATTGAAGCTAGACAAGACGCCCAGTTAGGGTAAAAGGATCATATCCTTATTTCCTTCCTCTTATTAATAGTGTGTGAGGAAGTACACTTTTAGTCATTTATATAAAGTGGACAAGATCACTCTCTAAAAATAAACTTGGTCTATGTCAATAAAGCATGCAACTTTTTTCCCCTGGAGCCATAGATCTAATTGATGCTTTATTAATTTTAATGGAGTTATCTCCACTCAATTCACATAATGAGGTAGAAAATTTTACTCTAATCAACTCTTCCTTACAGGACCACATTTAAATGGAAAATTGAGTACATACTATTGTTCTTTAGTTTGGTAGATGTCAGTTGAATTCCAAGATCCAGGTGGGCAACTTACATCAAAAAGTTATATTCCCAAATCAAATAAATTCCATTTTCTAATATTGCTTTTGACAGGCATAAGGAATTCTGTCACATCTATTTTGGATGATAACTTCAAATCCTCAATAATGGAGGAAAGATATCCCAGATACTTCGGTTTATAAATTAGTTCGTTGTATGGCCTTTCACATCTAGTCCCTTCCCCCAGTCTAGTAAATGTAACTGAGGCAAAATTCCCATTAAAATTCCAGATTGTAATTTCTAGGCAAAAGAAGTTCAGACTATGTAACAGGTCCTCAAAAGGCTTATGCACTAAGATCAAGAATCAACAAATGGGACCTCATTAAATTACAAAGTTTCTGTAAGGCATAGGACACTTTAAATAGGACAAAACAGCAACCAACAGATTGGGAAAAGATCTTTACCAATCTTATGTCTGATAGAGAGCTAATATCCAATGTATACAAAGAATTTAAGAAGTTAGACTCCAGAAATCCAAATAACCCTATCAAAAAATGGGGAACAGAGCTAAACAGAGAATTCTCAACTGGGAAAACTTGTAGGGCTGAGAAGCAACTAAAGAAATGTTCAACATCCTTAGTCATCAGAGAAATGCAAACCAAAACAACCCTGACGTTCCACCTCACACCAGTCAGAATGGCTAAGATCAAAAACTCAGGTGACAGCAGATGTTGGCGAGGATGGAGAGAAAGAGGAACACTCCTCCATTGCTGGTGGGAATGCAAGCTGATACTACCTCTCTGGAAATCAGTTTGACGATCATCAGAGAAATGAACATAATACTACCTGAGGACCCAGCTATTCCACTCCTGGGCATATACCCAGAAGATGCTCCAACATATAATAAAGACACATGCTCCACTATGTTCATAGCAGCCATATTTATAATAACCAGAAACTAGAAACAACCCAGATGTCCCTCCACAGAAGAATGGATACAGAAAATGTGGTACATTTACACAATGGAATACTACTCAGCTATTAAAAACAATGATTTCATGAAATTCGCAGGCAAATGTATGGAACTTGAAAATATCATCCTGAGCGAGTTAATGCAGTCACAAAAGAATGAACACAGTATGTACTCACTGATAAGTGGTTATTAACCCAAAAATTTGGAATACTCAAGATTCACTTCACAGCAACCACTGGGCTGAGCGTGAGGTCCCAGATGTAGGAGTTGGAGAAGGGACTGAATGAGCTGAGGGAGTTTGCAGCCCCATAGAGGAAGCAACAGTGTCAACTGGCCTGACCCCCTGATGCTCCCGGAGACTGGACCACCAACCAAAGAATACACATGGGGGGACCCATGGTGCTGGCCACATATGTGGCAGAGGAGGGTCTAGTTAGCCATCAGGGGGAGGTGAGGCCCTCGATTCTGAGGGTGTTAGATACCCTAGTATATGAGAATACCAAGGAGGAAAGAAGAGAGTGGGTGGGTGGGTGAGTGGAAGAATACCCCCATAGAGGCAGGGGGAGAGGGGAAGGAATAGGGAGGTTCCAAAGGGGAGATCTGGAAAGGGGGAACCATTTGAAATGTAAATAAAGTATCAAAAAAAAGAAAAGAATACACATACAAAAAAAAAAAGTGAAAGCCTCAAAACATTCAATCGTTGAACTCTGAAATATTGTTTGTACACTCCAAACATACTATGTACGTCCTGAAAATATTTTTTAACTACTCTGCCCTAATTTTTGCATTCTTACCACACATGTCCTTATGTTGGCAAAGCTCTCAGCAGACTCTCTTTTGGGAAACTTGACTAGTTATGAATTTGGCATTAACTGCAAGCTTCTCTGACTAAGATTAAGGTCAGCATTCTTTTGTGAGTATAAGACTAAGTATTCAGAAAGTAGTTTGATAATATGTCTACTTAGTAATACAACAACAGTGGCTTTCTGTTCTAGACTTGTAACCTCCCCAGCCTTGGTCTTGAGCAGGTGTACAGTACTAGTTAGGAGTTCCTTCCCATGCTGCAGGCCTCAGATCTGCAAAACATAATGGCCATGCCTCTACTACCTTAGTAGGCATATCTTGCTAGAAAGGTCATTATCATAGATCACAGAATCTACAGCAGTATGGGAGTCATGATTACTCCTCTGACTCGGTAGATTTCATGGCACTTTTTAGTACTATATGGAAGCTAGACAGCAGGAAGAAGATGTAGAGTTTAGTAACAGCATGATCTCTCTCTGTCCTGCTGCCAAAATGTGTCATATATTCAATAATAAGATCCTAATCATCTTGAGGAAAAACAAGAACAATTATAATAGGCTATGTTGTTCTGAGGGCCTCTAGGAACATCATGAGCTTCAAGTCACAGAGAAGGATCCATATCTTATATTTTGATTCTTTATTTTCTTAAATCTATGGCTGCTCAGAGAAGCACAATTTACTCTTATAAGGTACCTCAGTTCAAATAAATTTAAATAGTAACATATATATTATATTTAATATATTAAACTATAAAATAAATATATATCATTATATTTAGTATGTTGTATATTTTAATTAATATATAAACATACATATATACATATATATATATATATATATACATAATTAACTCTTAATTCGAAACTTTCATTTCTTCCATGCTTTTGACCCTGTCCATGTTTAAAAGTTTCTACTCCTAATCTTACTCCAATTCTCATTTCAGGGCATATGTGTTCTACTATCGACCATCATGCATTCACTACAGGGATCCTTGGTGAACAAGCAAGTCTTAAGACTCCAGTACTAGGATACACATATAAGAACATACAGTGTTTGTATTTCTGGACCTAAACTACCTCATTAGCTAAAATACTTTCTGATTAAATCTAGTTTCATGTGAATTTTATACTTCAGTTTTATTTATTTCTGAGGTAGAATTCAACTATATATAGGTATCAGTCTCATTATCCATTCATTCGTTGAAAGAGCATCTAGGCTGGCTCCATTTTGTGGGTAGTGTGAATACAGCAGCTGTAAGCATGGATGTGAAGTGACTTTATGGTAGGATACAGATTGTTGTAGGTAGATATGTAGGAGTAGAATATACGGACACAGAATAGTCTAATGCTTAGCTATCTGAGCAACTTCCACACTGATTCAGAGTAGTTCTATCAGCTTACTAACCAAGACCAGCAGGTCCTTCTTCAGTGACAAGGACCTAATGAGAAAAAAAAACATAGATTAGGAGATGAGGAGGATAAAAGATAGTGAAGAAAGGCTGGGATTGGGAATTTATGTGTTATATCAAGCAACATTATTATGACATACAGTGTCTTATATACTATGTCCAGGGGAAAAATGGGATAGAGTCAATAGAATCTATCATATAATGGCACACAGTCAGCAGGAGGCTAATCAATAATTGTTGCACAAAGGGAACACAGGACATCTCAAAAGCATTACAGGCCAATCACACAGTGGCCTTACGACTGATAAATCCAGTCTCTTCATAGGGAAAAGCCAAGATCTTAGAAACCAAATCTTAACTTTTTGAAGCCCTGGTCCCAGTTTCGTGCTGTGTCCTGCAGAGGTATGCCCAAGAGATGGTGTGACATGGTTACCATTCCTGGAGAGGAGCCAGCAGGGTGTGGTCCTTGATGAGTGTTGATGATTGCTAGGCATAAGGCTTGTTTGTGTATTTTACTCTATGTTCTTCCTTCAGGGGAATGTCCTCTCTGCCAAGTTTAATCACTTCATGATAATTAGAAACAGCACACTGGGATTTAAGAGTATGACTAATGTCTTCAGCAAAATAATGGTAAATGCTGTAGAATTCAGGATAGCCTTAAGACTGTGGGAAAAAAGCTCTAAAAACATGAATTCAAAAATACATAAACAGGATTTCTCAACTATGCAAAATATAAGGCTGTGATATGAATTGCATAACATGATTCATGGACTAAAAGAATAAAGGCAGCTGTACTAGTTTGTCACAAAGATACAAAGGCAGGCGGATTTCTGAGTCCAAGATCAGCCTAGAACAGCACCAGGTTCAGCCCAGGCATAGTGGGAATAACAATCTCAAAGCAAGATCCCACCCAGCTAGCATATTGTCTGTGCTTAGAAAATCAGGCAGATCTCTGAATTCATTTGCAATGTTTTTTAAAAAGTGTACTTGCTATCTTTTTTTTTAAAGAATCAAGCATATAAGGTTGTAAAATGTTGATTTGTGGGATAATCTAAAAAGAACCTGGAATAAATAACTAAATTGATATAAACTGCTTGGAGAGCAAACACAGCCCCTTTAGAATTATACTAGCAGGATTTCTGAATTTTATTGGAAAACCTCTGAGCTATCTAGGGAGCCTTCAGAAGCTTTTCTAGCACAAGAGAGCTGTCTCTAGCAGAGAGCTGTTTCTAGCAGAGGGTTGTCTCTAACAGGAGCTGTCTTAGGCAGAATGCTGTCTTGAGCACACTATAGACCCAAGAGCTATCTATAGAGCTGTCTGGAGAACCATTTCAAGCAGAACACAAAGCTGTCAGCTTGTACCCCATGATTGACTTCAAGTTGTTTCTTTCACCCCTCCCAAACACCCTTTCCTCAAGACCTGCTCTCTAAACTGAGGCTGGCCCTTGGCAGCCTTATAAAGTCCTCTTCTAAGCAAGGACACAGAGCTAGATTTCTTTTGTTCTTTCATCAAGTTTCAGAGAAAGCCTTGGATCAGTCTGGCTCTCAACAGTTTACAGTCCCACTCACAGTGACTGTGTTCCCAATTCCTGCAACCTAACCAGCATTTTAATGTTGTTTGCTCACTTCCTATTGTGACTAAAGTGAGACAGAATCATATTCCCATAATAGCTATGGACTTTGGACACTTTAAAAATATATCAGTCATTTGCATTTCTTCTTCTGAGAACTCCTTGTTTAGTTCCATAGTTCCATAGCCCAGTTTTATGGATTTGTTTATTTTTATTAACATTTGAAGTTTTTATTTTCTTTTCTGTGTGTTCTAGATTTGAATTTTCTATATGACATAAAACCTTCTAATATTTTGTCCCATTCTATAGCATGGCTCTTAATTCAATTAGCCCCAGTAGAGGTTAGATTACACGTGAAATACACACTGACAAAGCATTTGAGATAATAAAGTCACTAGAATGGACTGATGTCACAAGTCAGGTACCAGCGAGTAATGTCTGGGGCATACACTGCAGAAGTTATGTTTGTTCACTGAACGTGTGAGCATAGTCAACAGGAATATCATTAGCAACATTGCTAACAGTTTGCTTCTAGAGCGAGAAAACTTTTTCCTCTTAGATTCTTAAAGATTTACTTGCTTCTGTGCAAGTAGACTCTGATATGTTATCCCAAAGGAATGAAAATAAAAAACTAAGATCTTTCAGCATGATCTAAGCCATATATTCCAATTATAAAACTATGTGGACAGTAAATACCCGATAGCACTGCCAACTTGACTTCCGATAAAAATTAAAATTTACAGTAAATGTATCTCACAGTTTGTTGCCCCTAATAGTAAGTGTATTTATCATTGATTTGACTACATTTTATTGTTTTAGGTTGTAAATACTTTCCATGAGAAATCTTTCAATGAGTCTCTAACGAAACAGTGAAAATTCAAGGAGTTTATATTCCTTAAAAGTAAATGATAGATGCATAAATGGTGAAGAAAAGAGAATTTAAGAAACCATTGTATTTTGGCATAAAAAATATGTTTACATCTATTTTGCCCTCACAAAGCACTTGAATCATGAACATCATAAATATCTGATGTTTCTTAAAATTATGAAACATTTTTCTAAGTTTCCCTGTTAAATTATATTTTATTTCTACAGAATTATCTTGTTTTCTTTCTTGTTTTCTTTTTCTTTCTTTTACTGAAAGATATTAAAAGCTTACCCTTAGAAGCAACAGAACCAAGGAATTCATAAAAATATAATCTACTCCAAGGTAAACATTCAATTTTTAAAGACAGAAATATTGTTTTTATTTCAATGTCTACTCACAAATAGTCAGGTGGAAAGAATCCATTGCATGTGTATGGTGCAACAGCTAAGGTGTCAAGAGAATCACAAGTTTTAGTTTGCAATGAATTTCAGAATTTGGAGGAATTTGCTTATAATAAAAGATTATATTTTACTTGAGAGTGTACTAACAAAATTCATTGAATAATTAGATTCAGTAATATCAAAATGGTATAATAAAACAAATTGCTCGATTTCAATTTCAGCGATAAAGTGTCAAATAGTTCAATGCCATGTACACCAAGGGTAGAATCGTAATTCTGCTCTGAATACCTTGGAAACGTGTAGGGTTCTGTATCCTTTCATGTGGCATCCTAGTTCTCCTTGGGTACCACTATAACATCTAGGTATCATCACATCTTCTTGCCAATGAAGAAAAGGATAGTTAAGTATTAATATGAATATCTCCAGTACCCAGGAAATGAAAACAAATTGACATTGATACATATTGACTCATGGTGCCTGGAGAGCTCCATTGAAAGAATTCCGAGGACACATAGCACAATGTAGAAGACAGAAGAGGGTTATTGAAGAGTAAAGAACTCTCTTAAGCAGCAAGAGTAAACAATAGAGAGACAATTGTTCTGATCTGCAGACTTTGTTGTTATTTTAATCTCTACAGCAAACAGTTATTCTGCAGTGTTTGTTTTGTTTGGTGACTGATGAACCTTTTTGGACTGACTCTTCCTGGTTGGGGGTCATGTTTCACGTAGAATGGTAAACCTTATTTATTGCCAGAATGCCTCCTGCCACCAGAATGAACCTTATAAGCTTCAGGACTTGTGAAGCAGGTTAGATTGTTGTCTACCATTGGCTTTTTGGGCAATCTAGAATCCAGCATCTCCTTCCAGAGCTCCCGAGAAGCATTGGGTCCCATTTTTCTGGTCAACCATTAAAACCGTATTTGTCTAGTCTTTTCTTCAACAAGCTACTGACTATGAAGGAACGGTAAAGAACTAGTATTTCCAAGCCCACTAATATTTGACTACCTAGCTAACTGAGAAGTTCTTTCTGAAATCCTGCCCTAAAAGATGGATGAATTTGACTGTGTTCATCCTGACACAGAAACTATGTCCTATTATATTGTAAATGTACAGACAATACTTTTCAGAAATGTAAACAACAAAGTCAGCTAAAGGACTTTTCCACATCTCTCTCATTTTAAAATGAGCATGTGCAAGGCTCACTTCTCTATAATGAGATTAGTTTGGAAAATTGTTAAATGTTCTCATTTCCCTGCCAAAGAGCCCTCAGAAATTCACAGCTCATTAGAACCTTCAGAGTAGTTAATAAACAAAGCTTGATATTATTACCTAATTAAAATATATCTCATTTCAATGTTTTATTACCCACCATTAAGATTCTTCTGCTACAGAGGTTACATAAAAATTATTATTCTGCTTTTCTTTAATTGCAAGTTTCACGAGTTAGTTCTTTCATATCAAAACACATAGAAATTGCAGAGGAAAAGCCATGTCACCCAATCTTTGTTCTTTTAAGTAAGAATTAAAAAAATATTCAAAATGCAAGAACAGAAAGTCTCCCTCTGCTTTAATTGTTTCTTCTGTCACATGTTATTGGGGGCATAAATACAAATAAGAAGCTAAACCAAAAAAAAAAAAAAAAAAAAAAACAAAAACAAAAACCAGTCATTCTATGAAAGCATTCATGCTCTTTTTCTTTCCCTAACACATTTTCAACAAGAGATGCAATTTTTGTAGGGAATCCAGATGCTGGTCTCAACTTTATTACCCTCTGTTTGTACAACTTGAGGCCAGCTAGTTACTCTGTGTATCTGAATATCTCCTTTATAAAACAGCTTCATTTTGCATCTTCCAAGATACTTTTAATGGGGTAAAATAGATTGAAATTCTCCTATAATTATTTAACACAGATCTTTTATTTTATAGTTATTTTTTCTTACAGCTGAGCAGCATCATGATGCACCCTAGAGAACTCTGTCAGTATCATCTGTGCCAATTGGATGAAGCCAAAAAGTTTCAACTTTTAGTTAGGGTATACAGTTCAGAGACCTTAAATAGTAAAGATGATAAATATTGATTGGATTTGTAAGTCTTGCCTTTTTTATTGGATATTTTCTTTATTTGCATTTCAAATGTTATCTCCTTTCCCCCTCCCAGAAACCCCCTATCCCATACCATCTCCCCTGCTTCTAGGAGGGTGCTCCCCTACCCACCCACCCACTCCCGCCTCCCTGTCTTTGAATTCCCCTACACTGGGGCATCGAGCCTTCACAGGACCAAGGACCTCTCCTCCCATTGATGCCTGACAAGCCCATCCTCTGCTACATATTTGGCTGGAGCCATGGGTCCCTCCATATGTACTCCTTGGTTGGTGTCTTAGTCCTGGGGAGCTGGGAGGGGGGATTGGTTTGTTGATATTGTTGTTCTTCCTATGGGGATGCAAACCCCTTCAATTCAAGTCCTTTATCTAACTCCTCCATTGGGGACCTGGCACTCAGTCCAATGGTTGGCTGTGAGCATCTGCCTTTGTATTTGTAAAGCTCTGGCACAGCCTTTCATGAGACAGCTATATCAGGCTCCTCTCAGCAAGCACTTCGTGCCATCCACAATAGTATCTGGGTTTGGTGACTGTATACAGAATGGATCCCCAGGTGGGGCAGTCTCTGAATGGCCTTTCCTTTAGTCTCTGCTCTATACTTTGTCTCCGTATTTGCTCCTGTGCGTATTTTGTTCCTTTTTCTAAGAAGGACCAAAGCACCCACACTTTGGTCTTCCTTCTTGACATTTATGTGGTCTGTGAATTGTATCTTGGGTATTCCGAGCTTTTGGGCTAATATCCACTTATCAGTGAGTGCATACCATGTGTGTTCTTTTGTGATTGGGTTAGCTCACTCAGGATGATATTTTCTAGTTCCATCCATTTGCCTAAGAATTTCATGAATTCATTGTTTTTAATAGCTGAGTAGTATTCCATTGTGTAAATATACCACATTTTCTGTATCCATCCCTCTGTTGAAGGACATCTGGGTTGGTGGGATTGCAAGCTGGTACAACCACTCTGGAAATCAGTCTGGCAATTCCTAAGAAATTTGGACATAGTATTACCTGAGGACCTAGCTATACCATTCCTGGACATATATCCAAAAGATTCTCCAACATGTAACAAGGACACATGCTCCACTGTGTTCATGATAGCCTTATTTATAATAGCCAGAAGCTGGAAAGAACCCAGAAGTCTTGCCTTTCTTAAAGGAATTCAGATAGCACCAACAAAGTTAAGAGATAAAAGGTTATGAACTAGACGCTAAATTTTACTAAAAGGAAAATGGCCAAGGCAAGTATGCTAAGGGATTGCATGGATGATTGGCACCTGGAATGTCAAAATTGAAAGAACTCTTCCAGTGTGAAATGAAAAAGAGAAAAAGCATCAGTAATCAATGAAAATGATGTTTTTACATCTAAATCCGTAGCTATACCCTTTACAAGACTAGGAATTATTAATTGTCTCAGTTTGGTAGACTACAGAGAAAGTGGTTTTCAACCTATGGGTTGTGACCCCTTCAGGGGTCCATATCAGATATCCTGGATGTGTGCTATTTACAAAACAATTAATAAAAATAGCAAAATGATGGTTATGAAGTAGCAGTGAAATAAGTTTATGGTTGTGAGTCACCACAGCATGAGGAACTGAATTAAAAGGAAGGTTGAGAATCACTGCTATATAATACATTATCAGATTCCACATAAGACATGAAAAGGAAGGACTGTCCTCTCAGCAGCAAGTGGAGAGCTGAGGAAGACCTGACTGAATGTGTAGGGAGCTGGTGAGAACCCAAGTGAGCGTGAAAACAGCTATGTTAAGGATCCCAAAGCTTCAGTTTCGTGGAAGTGATAAAGCCCTCCCCAGAGATACTCAGAGAAACAGCAAAGCATTCCTCTGTCCCAAGAGTGTGTGCTTATGAGCAACTGACCAGTGTGTGCAAAAACTGGAAGTCTAGAGATCAGCTTTCTCCTCCTCAATGTTTACAACCTGAGACTGCTCCAGTCCAGACGCCTCCTACCAAGAACAGCTAAACCTGCTTTCTTGTCCAGCTGTATGCCATAAACCTGACTCATGATTAAGCCATATACAGTAATCCTCCCTCCTCAATTTCGATACATAAAATAAACAGACTGAGTTTCCAGGTAGCTGCCATTCTGGTTTCTCCTTCAGATAGCATATGACCCACTGAACCCCAGCTTTTCTGTACATATATCTGAGTGTCTGTCCCTTTCACCCCCTCATTATTCCAGTTAGGTCTCAGGGACCAAGCCATACAGGGCATGGCAGATGCCAGAGAACATCATAGCTATGGTTTTGATAGAAGAGATGAGTATATAAGTGGACTGTAGAAGACAAAGCAGCAATGAGATATAGCTACTAAATATTTTGGGTACCAGTGACAAATGGTGGGATGAAGTGACCTTATGCATCCAATATGGACACAAAGATGTTATGATTTGACATTCTCAGGTCTCTGGAGTTTGCACGGGCTTAGTGCTAGGGGAATTAGCAGTTCTGAAACTCTTACCATCCTTACCATCCACACTGAAGCTGAGAACTCACATACTGCTTGTGCTGAGTAACACTTGTATATAGTCAAAGTTGTAAATGTTATCAAGAAATTGTAGTAGTGTCCCTGAGAAGCCAAGACCAATAGGAGTACCTTTGAGATTCTGTGAAATAAGACCTGCACAGTTGTAGGACAGAACTAATATGGCCTCTTGCTGAATCAATTCTTACTTACCAGAGTTTTAACCTGGGACTATGGATTGTTTGTTTGTTTGTTTGTTTTCTCAATACTGACATTTAATGGATATTCTGAGATTTTTCTAACTTTACAAATATAATTGTGTTTGTTCACAAGTAGATTAAAATGACTAAACAAAACAAACCACTGTGATTATAAGCTGGTAAACTTCTTTGACTCCTATTTGTTGTACCTTACTCTGCCTCTGCCAGTGCTGTCCATATACCGCTGTCACACCCTGGAAGAGGCAGGACAAAGTCCTAATCTGGGAGTCTACAGCTCTCACTGTTTGACCCAGCATCAACTAAGTTGACCTGAACTGAGTTTTTCTTCCTACTTCCTGTGGTTTGTTTTCCTTTCTGTGATGCTTTCTAGGATGACAGACAGTGTTGGGGTCAGTTTTCTTTAACGATTTGACTTCTGATAGGTCTAGAAGGCAGGTTTATGATATATAGTTGAACAAGGAAGCAAATTTAGCCAAATTTCTTTTCCAGATGTCAGCATGCTCTCTAGACCAGAAGAGGAAAGCAGGATCTGGGACAAACGTGGACTTCACTCTGAGTACCTGGGTACCATTGGTGTACCACCTGGAGGGGAAATCAGGAACAGGAGTCCTCTTAGGGAGTCTGCATGCCAGGTAGGAAAGGAAAAGAGGAGCCCAGGACAAGCAGGATCTGGTCCAACTGGGAGTAAGTGATGATTAAGGGGGTAGGGGGCAAGTAGGAGTAAAGAAAGGCCTTCTTATATCTTTAGGCAAGGCCTTCCCATCATGATCTCTAGTGAAGCAGCTCACTTTCATTGATTTTGGGGGGTAGATGTAGATGCATATGCCTTATTCATGGTAAACTAGGGATTATATACCTCTTGGGGGAAGAGCAAGAGAATATCCAGGAAGAGAAGCTCATTGGCTGAAAGCTAAGGCTATCTAGATGCCTCATTAGCATGGAGAAGACCTCCAGGTGTACCTGTCTGAGTGCCAGTGGTGGTGGTGGTCCTCTCTGTTGGTGGTCTCAAAGCAGACATTGGAGACTGGGAGGGGTCAGCTCCAATCCTACTGTGTCAGATCTCTCATATTCCCAGGGTTTGAGTGAGAACCATGTCCGCAGTTCTTATGCCCATCTGGTATTGTGTCCCACATGCCCTACACTACTCTTTTCGAGAGTTGAAACTTATTTTCAAGCAATGCTTTATGTTTGTTTGTTTTTCAAGTCCACAATAACCTGACATTTGCTTAGGGCAATGTTCTCAATCCTAGGCAGAGAATTCATATCAAAATTGCCTAGGGAGCTTTTTGCAATTATGTCTTTCTTCTCAACCCTGAAGGAATATCAAAACTTGATGTGTCTAGTGGTAGATGGAGTGGATGTACTGATATGGATCCTAGATTAAGTGGACCACTGAGATTTTTTGTAAAGAAATTCTCTGGGTGATTCCTAATACTTCTGTCTCCATCTTCCCTTGTAAATTCCATGACCTAAATAAAGATATCTCAAGCATTACTTCTTTCAAAGTTAAAGCAATCTTTCAGATCTTATAGGTGCTACTATTAGAGCACAGAAATGAGTTGAATACACAAGTCCAAGCTCAGTGTTTCATTTCTGACACCAGATGTAGGGGATTACCTTCCCACCCTAAGCAATCAAGTAATCCTGCAAGAGAGGATACCAGATATGTGTTTTCCAATTCACTTCTGATATAGCTGGAGAGAGCAACTTCAGGTCAAATCACAAGCCCCAGGGTGCTTTCTTTTATCTTTCGTTTCTAACTTTTATTTCTGAATACAAGTTTTAAATCAGAGCTTTTACAAACCTCTTCCTTCAGTTCAATTACTTGATTAAGTGTCCTACAGACCTCAGGAAAACTCACTTATTTATTTAAAAAGTATTTTTCTTTAAAAATACAGATGCCAAGATGCATAAAGCAAGGTGTTAAGGGGATTTAAAATGCCCCATGTGTGCTTCCAGTGGATTGCCACTCTTTGGGTAAAGGAGCCATCTCCTCTCTGTTCTGTTGTGCTGTATAGAGGCTGCATAACAAACCCAGTATAGGCTTGGATATTGGATATTATTATAATATTTCATCTTAAACCTACCTCTCCTCTATGGCAGTTGGGTGTTGTGATTGAAAATCTGAAAGCCTCCAGCTCTCTAGTTCTTACTTTATCTTTCTGTTGACCAGAATTTATATCATAAAGTTTCCTAGAAGAGATAAAAGACATCATTTCATTATCATAGACACAATCTCCATAGATTTCAAGCATATTAGGAGTAATGTTTCAAGAAATAGGGGTAAATGCCAAATGTCTCTCAGTGTGTTTCTCTGTTTCTCTCTCTCTCTCTCTCTCTCTCTCTCTCTCTCTCTTTCTGTGTGTGTGTGATTCTGTCTCTGTCTCTCTCTGTCTGTGTGTGTGTGTGTGTGTGTGTGATTCTGTCTCTGTTTCTCTCTCTCTCTCTCTCTCTCTCTCTCTCTCTTTCCTCCTGTTGTGTGTATGTGTGCATGTATGTATGTGCATGGATAGATTCTATAAATATTTCAGAATCTTCTAGGTGAAACATTCCTGCAATTTTTAATTATGAAGGTCCAAATTCATGACTAAAACTCAGATAAGGCCAGATGAGTTACGTATGCTCTTTAGTACTATTATCTTCAGTTTTAGACTAGTTGTTTCTAATGAAATGATCTTATGATTTTAAAGTGACACAAGAGATCTCCTTTGACCACATTTAACCAATTTCAATGATTTCCTTTAAGTCTCATTAATTTATACAAGTTGATGAGTTCCCTAGGATAAGAGAATGAGGTAAAGAAGGTTCCCACCAAAGAATTAATAATTTTTTCAAACGATTGTTAATTATGAGGAAGAGTTTATTTAAGAGAGAAGTAAAATGGTAACATTGAATAATTTCTTACAATGAGCCATAGATTTTGCTCTTATGGGGCTATGACTACAATGGAAATACAACCATTCATTGAGCTGGTTTTCTACTTTTTAAAACATTTAACTAGCTCTTAATACTTCATGCAAAATAAGTTTCAGGAAAAATCTAAAAGCTTAATTACAGCCATTACCCCTAATCATTTCCACTCAAAATGTAGGCAATTTAAATAGTTCTTCTGTTTTTAACAGTGAAAATATGAGGCTCCAGCTAGGCAAATAGATTAACTGCAGATCTTCACCTCTCCCTCCTCTCTTCTAGATATATTTTGCTCATATCATTCACAGATCTAGAGCAGCACAGTGGTTGCAGTCTCCCCTCTTCTCCTCCCTATCTCCACCGGATTGTACATATCTTCCCCTCCACACTTCCTTCCCTCTACCCATGGCTTCATCCTAGCCCCCAACTCTAACAGGCATTGCCTGGGAGCCCTCCAGAAAAGTATGTCTGAGGAGCAAGTAGGCCAGTGAAGCGTGCAGAAGAGCTTCAGATTTTCGTTCTCCCTCATTTTCTCCAAATTCATTCCTCCCTCTCATCCCAAGCTCTATAACAGACTACCTGTTGTGACCTCTCCTCACTTTGTGCTCCCATTTACAGGGGACTAAGGAGATACTGGTGGAAAGCCCTGTTTTCTTCTTTGCTTTGGAATTCCTTGCTTTCCTCTCCCAGCTCATCTCCATTCATACGTGTTATCTTCCAATACCTAGAAACATATTTTACTCAGAACCCCCAGTTGCCTCATCTATCAGAATACCAGAAGAATCCTCTATAAGGCAGCATACAGCTACCACACCCTCCTAAGAAATGGAGAGGGCAACAGAAATAAAAGAACAAAATTCCCTTATTTTTTTTTTTTTTGGATCTTTTCTTTATTTACATTTCAAACGTTATCCCCCTTCTCTGCCCCCCCTCACAGAAACCCCCATCCCACCCTCCTGCTTCTATGAGGGTATTCACCCACACACCCACCTACTACCACCTCCCCACCCTCTAATTCTCCTACACTGGGGCATCCATCGAGCCTTCACAAGACCAAGGTCCTCTCCTCCCAATGATGCTTGACAAGGCCATTCTCTGCTATATATGAGGCTAGAGCCATGGGTCCCTCCATGTGCACTCTTTGTTTGGTGGATTAAATGTCTAGGTATCAACATAAAAACACACATAATAACAGCCAAGACAACATGTCTCCACTAGAGCCCAGCAACTCTATTACAGAAGGTCCTGAGATTTGTAATATAGCTGAAGCACAAGACAAAGTCTGTAAAATTCCCTTGATGAATATGTTAGAGATCCTTAAAAATAAAATGAATGAACCCATTAAAGAAATCTATGAAAATGCTAACAGTGGAAGGTAATGAATACACCATTTTAAGACATGAAAGTAGAAATGGAATCAACAATTAAAGCCCAATTAAGAGAAATCTGAAAATGAAAAGTTTGGAATGAGAACAAAAACTCCAGAAACACATCCTCAGAAAATAAGAAATGGAAAAGAGAATTGCAGGTATTGAAGACACAATAGTAGAAATGGATATCTCAGTCAAAGAAAGTGTTATATCTAAAATCTCCTGGCACTAAATAGCCAGGACATCTGGGACACCATGAAAAGATTAACTCAACAAATAATAGGAATAGAGGAAGAAGATAAAACCCAGTTCAAAGGCACAGAAAATATTTTCAACAAAATTTTTGAAGAACTTTTTTAACCTAAAGAATGATATGACTATCAAACTAAAAGAACATACAAAACATCTAAAAGACTGGACCAGAAAAGAATTTCTCCTTGACACACAATAATCAAAACATTAAACATTCAGAACAAAAAAAGAATACTAAAAGCTGCAAGGGAACAGACTAAGTTACATATAAAGGAGACTTATTAGAATAACACCTGACTTGCTTTAACTGGAGACTCTAAAAGCCAGAAGGGTTTGAACACATGTTCTACAAAATCTTAGACATCAAAAATATCAGCCTGGACAACTATACCCAGCAAAACTTTCAATAACAATAGATAAAGAAACTAAGACATTCCATTATAAAATCAAAATTAAAGAGTGTCTGCCAGAAACATAAAAATCAAATTAATCAAACAAACAAAAAACCCTATCCCTACAAAAGCACTAGAAGCAAATCTCTAATATAAATAGGTTAACTATGCCAAGAACACAAGGAATGAGTAATTACAAGCCATCAGGTAAAAAGGAGAACATATACATACACACATGCACCTGTGCCTCCAACATGCACCCACACAAGCACACACACACACACACACACACACACGACAAAAACAAAATAACAAGACTCAACAAACATTGCTAATTAATGTCTCTCAATATCTGTGGTTTCAATTCCCCAATAAAAAGATACAGACTAACAA
The DNA here is from genome assembly GCA_019843965.1 of Rhynchomys soricoides. Taxonomy (NCBI): domain Eukaryota; kingdom Metazoa; phylum Chordata; class Mammalia; order Rodentia; family Muridae; genus Rhynchomys; species Rhynchomys soricoides. The sequence goes on along the minus strand of JADRCH010000288.1, from coordinate 2,691,773 downwards.
AATAGATGTAAAAACACAATACATCCTTCTGTTGCAACCAAGAAACACAACAGTAATGGTAGATATCACCTCAGGATAAAAATGTATGGATAAAGATATTCCAAACAAATGTCCCTAAGAATCACACTGATGTAGCCATTATAATTTCTGATAAAACTGACAAAACTAATCTAAGAGACAAGGAAGGACACTATTCTCCCCAAAAGAAAAATTCACTAAGAGAATAGCACAGTTCTAAGAAGCTTTGCCCCCAAAATAAGGGCATTCAAGTTCATAAAAGAAACACCATTACAGCTAAAATCACATATTGACCATCATATAGTGATAGTAGGTAACTTCCATATCACATGTCCACCAATAAGAGGTGTCATCCAGACAAAAGCTAAATGGAAAAATGCTGTAGCTAAATTCCATCATAAACCACATGTACCTAACAGATATTTACAGAACATTACACCTAAACACAAAACAATATGACTTCTTCTCATCAGATCATGAAACTTTCTTCAAAATTTACTACATAGTTAGACATGAAGCAATTCTCAACAGATATAAGAAAACTGACATAACACCATGCATCCTACCTAAGCATCTTAATGCAAGGTGAGTATCAACAACAACAGAAAGCCTAAAAATGTATGCAACTGAATAACTCATTACTGAATGAAAAATGCATCAAAGAGGAAATTATAAAACAAATTAAAAGACTTTCTAGAATTAAATGAAACCTATACATAACATACTTGGGACACAAGGAAATCATTTCTAAGAGACAAGTTCATAACCCTAAGTGTTTACATTTTTAAAAATGTATCAATCTCATACTAGCAACTTAACAGCACACCTAAAATCTCTAGGAGGATAAAAAGAAGAAGAAACCACACCCAAAAGAAGGAGATGGCAAAATAATGAATTCATAACTGAAATAAATAAAATATAAAAGAACAGAAAATAACAATGGAAAGAGTTAACTGGACAAAGAGTTTATTCTTTGAGCAGATCAGTAAGGCATATCAGCCCTTAGCCAAATTAAATCAAAGGTAGAGGAGAAGATCCAAAATAACAAACTTAGAGATGAAAAGAAAGACTTAGCAACAGACACTGAGGAAATCCAGAGAATCAAACGAACATACTTTAAATATCTGTATTCTACCAAATTTGAAAATCTAAAAATGTGGATAACTGTCTTAATATATAGTACCTACCAGAGTTAAATCAAGACCAGATAAATAATTTAAACATATCTATAATCCCTAGTAAAATAGAAGCAGATATTAAAAGTCCCCCCAACTAAAAGAAGCACCAGGACCATATTGTTTTAGAACAGAATTCTACCAGACCTTCAAAAAATTAATGCCAATCTAGAAACTTCATTATTCAGCCCTAAAATAGAGAGAAGTTATAAATACTGCCTCTGCTGCATGTTTGTCACATGAACATAAATTAGAGATTCTTAGTCAATCAAAATTATACATTCTTAGTCAACAAAAAATAGCATTGAAAACATCTATAAAATTGTTTTGCAACTAAAGTCCAAAGTTGCTAAAAGGTTGACACTTTAAACAGGTTTTAACATTTTCTAAAACTATTCAGAATGCTTATTGAAATAAACATTTAATGAAAATTATATGCTAAATTGTTATTTTAGAGATAAACTAAAACACCAGGATGTGTGTGTGTGTGTGTGTGTGTGTGCGTGTGTATACCTATTCTAAACAGTGAGGAAGATGTGTCCATATTAAGTAATGTACAAACTATTTGATGTTGGCTGACCGGATCAGACTGACATAGTGATGGAAATATTAGTCCTTTTAACAGCTACCAACTTTCAATTTCTGATTTGGAGATCAACTTATCATGTCTTTTAGGAATCATTCTTAGAATTTATCACTAAGCATAATACAATCTATGCCCCCACTATTCCTAAACTTAAAAAGACAGAAGATCAAAATGACAGGTAAACAGCAGAGCAATTCTGTGATTCATCTCTCTACTGCTGCCACCAATGGTTATTGACTATGTTGATCTATAAATTTTTTGATGGCTATAAAATCTCGAGTAACCTCTTCCATGGCCGATCACTCCTATGTTTCTAGGCACAGGTCATTCATATTTGACTAAAACTAACCTGTCTTATTTTACCTTAAAAACTGTTACTGGACCTGAATATCTTATCAAATGACAAAACATTGAGACATCACTGTTAACTTTCCATTTTTCCTTCTCGTCTCAGCTACTGTCAAGTTGTTGGGTAACATGTTGGCGGGTATGGTGTTGGTACCTGTAATTCAGTATCTCTGATCTTCTCTCCATTCATTGGTATGCTGTGGGATCTTTTATGTTATAGACCTCCTACCATATCATCAGGGATTGTTCTTATCTTGGCAATGGCGGTGGCAGCAGACTTGGTGGTGGTTGTGGCTGACAATACAGAGAGGCCTTCTATGGGAGATTAGGCTGTGGCGAAGGCCATTATCATGGCTCCCCGTGGTAGATCTTGGTGAAAAGAGACAATCCATGGTTCTAAATAATTTATTGTCATAGAAGAAAGTGGATGTGTCAAATCATAACCCCCCATCCCCAGAGTGGGCCTGAGATTAGATACCTTTTGCAGTGGGAATGTCTGGAAAAGGAAGCTGATTAGCTAACTGCTCCAGGCCTCTAGGTACCTCATTATAGTGGAGAACTCTGTTTTGGGCCTACATGAGCATAGGGCTCATTTCTTTTCTGTGAGAAGCATGGCTTGCAATCTAAGTCAGGAATCTGTCAGGGAGCTAGAAGTCACTTAAACCTCAGATGTGTGCCCACCGAGTCTCCAGGTCTTGACATGCTCTATCTTACCAAACTTCCTGGCATGGTTTTACATCTTTCAGTAACTCTTACTCTGGTGGGTCCTACTTAGTCATGAAATTATTTTCTGACCAACCCAAACTATAATAATGTCAATGGAACAAACATAATTCTTAAGTGGCACCATGGAGTATGTACCCTAACATGATATGTTATCAGAACCAACTGAAAATATTTCAAGATACGTGCTCCATGGAATGACATGAAACATGGGAATTAAAATGGGAAACTTTCATATCTACTGGGACAGAAGAATCCCTACTGCAGAGCTTCTTTTGCTGTCTATGAACTCAAACATGATTTCAGCTGCCATGTACCTTAAACCTCATATGGTGATCTTTAAGGGCTATAGGAAAATAATTAACTCATGTGTAAAGTGGAAACTGACTGTATCATGCCCTCTGATTCATTGTGTTTTATTCTTAATTTGGGGAGATAATAGAATAAATTACCCTGGTTTCAAACACACATAATTTCAAGTATTTCTTTTTATGATTATTGAGAGTAGTACCAAATGTCTTTAATATAAAAACAAGCATAAGAGAGCAAATTGGCTTCCTGTAAAGCCCTATTTATAAGATTTGAGTGTCTACAATTTAATAGTTTCAAATGTTTGTGGTGTTCTTTCAAATTTTTTTTGCCTTAAACCATTTTCCCTCTATTGATGATGTGCTTTATTAAAAATTCAATAATTGAATTTCAGAAGCAGAGATTGTAAAATACTATATTACATTTATGGTGAGGCATAAAATTCTTTAAGTCCTTTTCGGCTAACACCACCATCCAGAAAATTATTTTCTTATTATTGAAATGTTTTGGGTTTTTTTTTTTTTTAATAATGTGACCATGGGAAATTCTGCATCTAATAAAGACGCTAACATCACATTTAGTTAATAGAGATAAAGTCTTTTGCCCACTGGATAATACAGTCTCTCAGACTTGTTTGTGTTTTTACCAATTTGAACGGTGTACTAAGAAAATACTGTAGGAAGTAAAGCAGTTTTAGATTATCTTCATCTTTAAGATAAATATGGCTTAAGCCCTTGTATAGAAACTCACTTATTTTTCTTCATGACCACCATGTGGCATAAAATGCCTTTTCTATGTTTATTCTTGCTTTTCAAACACATCTCACACTGTAGCTCAGGCTACCCTGGAATTCACTAGATAGTAAAGAGTCATCTCTAGCAATCCTCCTGCCCCACACTCCTGAATACTATGATATTCACTATATCGAGCTTTTATATATAAATGTCATAAGCAGTCAGTAAATTCCTTACCAAGGATATCAAAATGGAGATTTGTGGTACTAAGGAATTTTTAGAATGAAATCAAATCCTTAAATATCAAAATAATGCATGAAATCAAATCCTTAATTATCAAAATAATGCATGTGTGGTATTTGTTCTAAGGTGTTGACTAAGAAAACATGTGACCCAGCTCTTACCCAAAGTCTTGCGGACAGCTAGCATCATATCTTCAGATATTTTATATATGTAGTTCCAAACCAAATATAGGTGGATCTTGGAGACACCTGAGGTTTCTGAACTCCTCCTTTCATCCAATTCCTAGGCCTCTGTAAAAGCTCAGTCCCCTCCCAGATCCAAACTACCCTTCTGTAAGTACAAATGGAAATACAGGCCATGAAGAGGCATCACTTATGTCCCTCTGTGTGTTCCTGTGCCTCTTCACCTGCCACTGTGTGTTTGTTTATTTATCCATTATTTCCACCTTCAGGCATTTATTCAATAGTCATCAAATCCTTTTACTTCTGTTGAACATTGGGGTCACTAGGTAATATATATTTCCTATCTAAAAGCTTTAGTTTTTATAGAAAATTGACATTTTTACACAATAAATTCTGAGTATGCCCTCCCAATCCTCTTCCCAGTTCCTCCTCACCTCCTCTCTCATCCAGATCCACCCACTTTTTAAATCTCATTAGAAACATTGAGAAAAAAAAAACAACAGGTCTCTATGGGATAATAATAAAATAGGATAAAACAAAAACAAACACATCAGAATAAGACCAAAAACAACAACAACAACAACAAAACAAACAAAAAACAAAGGAAAAGAGTTGTGATGGTTTGTATATGCTTGGTTCAGGAAGTGGCACTCTTAGGAGATGTGGCCTTGTTGGAGTAGGTTTATCACTGTGTGTGTGGGCTTAAGACCCTCTTCCAAGCTGCCTGGAAGTCAGTATTCTGCTAGCAGCCTTCAGACGAAGATGTAGAACTCTCAGCTCCTCCTGTGCCATGACTGCCTGGATGCTGCTATACTACCTTGACGATACTCGATTGAACTTCTGAAATTGTAAGCCAGCCACCATTAAATGTTTCCCTTTATAAAACTTGCCTGGGTCATGGTGTCTGTTCACAGCAGTAAACCCTAACTAAGACAAGATTCCAAGAAAAAGCACACAAATATATAAAGATGCAGGAACCCATTTGTTCACACACTAAGAAATACCATAAAAGACACAAAATCAGAAGTCATAGCATATGTACAAAGGACCTATAGAAGGGAGGAAAGGAGGGAGGGAGGGAGGAAAGGAAGGGAGAGAGAGAGAGAGAGAGAGAGAGAGAGAGAGAGAGAGAGAGAATTTTTTAAAATTAAAATAAAGCATAAGAAACATTCACAGGAAATTTTGACACAAGGAACCTCCAAAGATGCCTTGAGTTTCTTGTTGGCCATCTATAGCATGGAGCTTGCCTTTAAGAGTACAATTCCCCAAGTCTCTGAAGAAAGAAATCGAAGAAGACCTCAGAAGATGGAAAGATCTCCCATGAAATGTTGGACTCAAAAGTCCACACAGCTCAGCAGCCCACCTCACAAAGACACAGAGACTGAGAACAATGCAAAAAGCAAGAGGTCTATTGAATTCAGTACACTGGGGCTGCCCTACCAACAGGGCAATGGCGACCCTGGGTTAGTAAGGTACACACTTTTTATACACTTTTCTGGAGCAGAGTTTGGACAGCATGAAAGGGTGGGCTCGCATTGGTGGTTACTTTTCACCTTTTTTATGATTGGAGAGCTGCGGTGGTAACATCAGCCTGTGGCTTTAGCCTGTCTTTGACAACAGAGAATTCGGTCTATTGTGTGGGGCCTGAGACTTATCTGCACCTAGCCTCGCTTTTTCATTTTATAATGGTTATCTTTGGCCCTTCTGACTATCTGGAATGTCTCCCAGCCCAGCTTATCAGCAGCTTTTTGTCTCACAAGGCCTCACAGCTCATGGATTGGCAGGATTAATATAGTTAAAATGGCCATCTTGCCAAAAGCAATCTACAGATTCAATGCAATCCCAATCAAAATTCTAACTCAATTCTTCATAGACGTAGAAAGAGCAATTCTCAAATTCATATAGAATAACAAAAAACCCAGGAGAGCAAAAACTATTCTCAACAATACAAGGACTTCTGGGGAAGTCAGCATTCCTGAACTCAAGCTGTACTACAGAGCAATAGTGTTAAAAACTGCATGGTATTGGTACAGTGACAGGCAGGTAGATCAATAGAATAGAATTGAAGATCCAGAAATGAACCCACACACTTATGGTCACTTGATCTTTGACAAAGAAGCTAAAACCATACAGTGGAAAAAAGACAGCATTTTCAACAAATGGTGCTGGTTCTACATGCAGAAGAATGCGAATTGATCCATTCCTATCTCCCTGTAGAAAGCTCAAGTCCAAGTGGATCAAGGACCTCCACATAAAACCAGATATACTGAATCTAATAGAAGAGAAAGTGGGGGAAAGTCTGGAACACATGGGCACAGGGGAAAAGTTCTTGAACAGAACACCAATGGCTTGTGCTCTAAGATCAAGAATCAACAAATGGGACCTCATGAAATTACAAAGCTTCTGTAAGGCAAAGGACACTGTAAATAGGACAAAATGGTAACCAACAGATTAGGAAAGGATCTTTTACCAATCCTATGTCAGATAGAGGGCTAATATCCGATATATACAAAGAACTCAAGAAGTTAGACTCCATAGATCCAAATAACTCTATCAAAAATGGGGAAGAGAGCTCAACAGAGAATTCTCAACTGAGGAAACACTTAGGGCTGCGAAGCACCTAAAGAAATGTTCAACATCCTTAGTCATCAGGGAAATGCAAATCAAAACAACCCTGAGATTTCACCTCACACCTGTTAGAATGGCTAAGATCAAAATCTCAGGTGACAGCAGATGTTGGCGAGGATGTGGAGAAAGAGGAACACTCCTCCATTGCTGGTGGGATTGCAAGCTGATACAACCTCTCTGGAAATCAGTTTGGCGGACCCTCAGAAAAATGAACATAATACTACCTGAGGACTCAGCTATTCCACTCCTAGGCATCTACCCAGAAGATGTTCCAACATATAATAAAGACACATGCTCCACTATGTTCATAGCAGCCATATTTATAATAGCCAGAAGCTGAAAACAATGCAGATGTCCCTTAACAGAAGAATGGATACAGAAAATGTGGTACATTTACTCAGTGGAATACTACTCAGCTATTAAAAACAATGACTTCATGAAATTCACAGGCAAATGGATGGAACTTGAAAATATCATCCTGAGCGCATTAATGCAGTCAAAAAACATGGTATGTACTCACTGATAAGTGGTTATTAGCCCAAAAGTTCAGAATACCCAAGAGTCTCTTCACAGCAACCATTGGGCTGAGCATGAGGTCCCAGAAGGAGGTGTTGGAGAAGGAACTGAAGAAGCTGAGGGAGTTTGCAACCCCATGGAGGGAGCAACAGTGTCAACTGGCCTGACCCACTGATGCTCCCAGAGACTGGACCACCAACCAAAGAATACACATGGAGGAACCCATGGTGCTGGCCACATATGTGGCAGAGGAGGGTCTTGCTAGCCATCAAGGGGAGGAGAGACCCTTGGGCCTGAGGGTGTTAGATGTCCCAGTTTAGGGGAATACTAGGAAGGGAAGACAAGAGTGGGTGGGTGGGTAGGTTGGTTTGTACCCTCATAGAGGCAGGAGAGGCGGGAGGGGAAAGGGTGTTCCAAAGGGGAGATCTGGAAAGGGGGAAACATTTGAAAAGTAAATAAAATATCAAAGGAAAGTTCAATTCCCCAGTATCACTCCCTTGGAAAACCAAATTTTCACTTACAAATGGTTGTCATTCATAGCTTCTGGGTTATTAATGGAGCATGTACTTATTTCTCCTTTCAACTGTAGGACCTTCTGCAGTGTTCCCTGATCCCTGAAGAAAAAGATTCGGTGGAGATATCTCATCCCATCTTGGGATGAGTGTTCCAAGATCTATCCATTTAGTGGTCTCTATATTTGTTCTTATCTGCTGCAGGAGAAAGCTTCTCTGATGATGACTGAGCACAGCACTGATTTTATGAGTATAGTAGAATGTCAACAGGAGTCATTTTATCACTGCACTTCTAATTAAAACAGTAGTATTTGATGTGAAACTAGGTCCCTGGGCTATCTAACCTCAGGCCTTGGTTACCCAGGCTATACTGTATATGGGTTATGCCTTGTGGAGTGGGTCTTAAGTCAAATATCAGTTGGTTACTCCCACAAATTTAGTACTATCATTGTACCAGCATATTTTTTAGGTTACCCATTCACACTGTTGAAGGGTTTGCAGCTGAGCTGGTCTTTCTCCTTAGTTTGTGTGCAGAGCATTTTCTGGTACCAAGAACTTGAACCCCTAGGAATAATGCCTCTACATAGGCACCAGCTTGACTTCTCCATGTTCCATGAGTTGTGGAGGTGTTGCCTTCAGCAATGGGGTCTTACTGAGGTCAGTGTGTGAAGAACAATCTATAGTTTTAGCAACAGCCTCAGTTGTTTGTGGGTTCCCATGAGACTCCTCTGGCCAACACTCAATTTGATGTAAACTAATCCAAGACCTAGAAACTGTATTTGGTAACAAGAGATGTCAAGTTAGGGCTCTGTCTTTATTTGGCAGTTTTATTTAGATCACCTTCGTATATGAATATATTTTAGGGAGCTTCGAATGCATTACATTTCCATACTACCTTCTAATGGACCCTAAAAGTCAACTTGATTTCCCCACATTCTGTCCCTTGGTCTCCTCTTCTATCTCCCACCTTGCTGGATCCACCCCTTCCCATTTACCCATCCCCACTCCAGCCCTGTCTAACCATAACTATCTATTCTATTTCTTTTCTAGAAAGCTCTATCTGTCCGAAAGCCCCTTACTCTATATGTATCCTCTATATTTATACACATTATAGCTTGATTATCATTGGTTAAACAGATAATATCTACATATAATACACTGAATATTTATCATTCTGGGCCTGGCTTCCCTCAATCTGGATGAATTTTTTTTTTTTTAATTTCCATCCATTTACCTGAGAATTTCATTATTTCATTTTTAATAGCTGAATAGTATTCCATCATGTAACTGGACCATATTTCCTTTACACATTCATTTGTTGAGGGATATCTAGGTTGTTTCTAATTTCTGGTTCTCATGAACAGAGAAGAAATGACTAGTTGAGCAATCGTCTCTGTGGTAGAGTGAAGCATGCTTTGGATATATGCCTAAGTGTTATAGCAGGATCTTGAGGTCAATTGGTTTAAGGCTTTCAAATTTTAAAAGCAAAATTTGGAATGTAAACAAATAAAATAATTCAATAAAAATAAGTTAAAAGGTCTATAGATGAAAATTGACCACCCAAACCAAAGTAATTTCAAGACCTCCTCCCTGATCTGGGATCCCATTACCCTTTTTTTTTTGTAGATAAAACTTTGGCAACTTGCTTTTTATAAAATAAATAGATAAAAAAAGAAAACATACTGCTGCTTTTATAAAACATAAGTATTTTCTTATGCAAATAACAGTGGAAAATTGGGATGAAGATGGGTGAAAAGTGGCTATGAAGCCTTGTAAGCCATTTGCATACGTTTGAGCTCTCAGCAGGATGCTGATGATGAGCATACATCCCACTGTTTGATTTAAGAGAAAGAGAGCTTTTACATCTCAGGGGTAAATGGTAACCTCATATTTGGATTCTCAGTTACAGCCCTTAGAAATTTTCCAAAATATCTACTGGCAGAACAGTCTAATAGAAGCACAACATTAAGCCGTTCTTCCCGTTACACCATTATAGTCACCTACTTCTAAGATTATTTGAAAGAAAGAAAAAATAGGTAACCATAATTTGATAAAGGTCTAATTGAATTAATAATCAGGCAACATCTTGAATACGGATAATAACTTGGACAACTTTCCTTGCACCATGGCTCTAGATATACAAGGGCTTATATGGACAATACTTACAATAGTGGTGACAATACAATCAACAGCCATGCTGTCTGCAGGGTCCTGAGCACCAGCTTTCTTGTTTTATTTCATTTAGGGTTCCCACTTCCTTAATGCAAACACATGGGCAGCAGGAATAGTAATGGCATTTATATATTATCCCAGCAATAGTTCGGGGAGAGTGCTACAGTAAAGAACTGCAGCCACAAGTCACAGTTAATGTCAGAAGCTTTCGCACAGAAAAGATCAAAGCTGTGTGATATTAGTAAGAAATTTACCATGATTTATATATGTGTTCCCTCCAAATTGATGTTTCAGGTTAAGTGCCATTGTGAAGATATTAAGGACTGGGATGTTCAAGAAGCAATAGGGTGACTGGTTTGTCCTCATGAATGGATCAGTGTCATTGCTGTGAGAAGTGGCTCATTATCACAGGAGAGCATGCCTTATAAAAATAGAAAGCTCACCCCTTTCTTTTATTACTTTCTTTATTTTTGTACTATAGTCATATAATACTTCCTGTCATGTTTTGGTGCAGAAGACACTCACCAGATGCTAAGGACTTCAATTTGGACTTCTCAGTTTATCAAACTGGAAACTTACACATTCCTTTCTAGCACCAATTGCCCAATATGTGGCATCCTGTTACAGCAATACAAAACAGCTAAGGTAATGGTGGAATAGAAGCTCCTAGATCTCACAGGAAATTAACTTCATAAGAGCTAGGGGATCAGGGGATGACAGCATATATTTTTTTTTTTGTAAGAGCATAGAAATAAAGGGGGAAAAACACTAAAAGTGGTAGAAGGAAAACTTCAAGTTGCCCACTCCTCTATCTCCCCCAAGACTAGGAAACAGAGTAAAAAGAGCCTTTACATCCTAGGCATGGTTGAGCAGTCTCCATGGCCCAGGACGCTAAGCTGACCTGTATAGACAGAAGCTTTAGGCGTACTGAGCAGTAGATTGCTGTGAGACACAGGCTATCGGAGAGTCTGCAAACTTCATGGTGTACCTTACGACAAGCCAAATCAAAAGCATAGAAGGTTCATCATGGCCAAATCTACCCTATTAAAAAATTCTAAGTTCTTTGTGTTGAAATAAAAATGATATCTATTTATATACATACACACACACACACACACAACACACATACACAGAGAGAGAGAGAGAGAGAGAGAGAGAGAGAGAGAGAGAGATCAAGGTGAAGATGGGGAATTTAAATCAGTAACAACAGTGAGTAAATACTAACACAGCATAAAAGTTGATAGAGGTATATTTAAACAGATATTTCTGAAATATTAATGGACACAAACTAAAAAGTTGTAATTCTATCATAAATACAAAACATGTGGGAAAGAGGTTAAAACATAAAAATATAGAAGTGATTCAAACAAAATTAGAAATGGAAAAATACATTACAACCTATTTCACAGAAACACAAAAGATCACAAAAGGTGGTTATGAACAATTATATGCCCCAAGATGGAAAACCTAGAAGAAATGGATGCATTCCTGACACAGACAACCTTCTGAGATTGAATTCTGGAGAAACAGGAAAGTTAAATAAATCAATAGCAAGAAAGATTGAATCAGTATTAAAAAGTCTGCCATGAAAGAAACTCTAGGATCTGATAGCATTGCTGGATTCTACTAAGCATATATCATATTCTTTTTTAAAGTTTATTTTTATCTGACATACAAAAGTTGTATATATTAAGGAAGCATAAAGTTTCTACCTATATGTTGTATAATATTTCAGTGCAGTTATTCATATTTATTTTGTCAATCATTTATTATTTCTTTATAGTAAAAACATTCAGAATCGTTTCACATAGATTTGTGATTTTTTTTATTAATCATCAATATATATTACAATAGCAAATCCAAACTTTTTATTCCTTTCTATAACTGGGTAAGTCACTTCCATGTTCCTTGGCATTTAGTAAACACAATTCAATACTCAACTTATATAAAGCAACCTTTTGAGGCTCTACACATGAAATAGAGCATGAAGCACTGGTCTTTCTGTGCCTCGATTCTCCATCATCACCCTGCTTTTGTCCACTATTGAAGACTGGAGCTAGCACCTTGTACTTACGAAGCAGCAGTGTACCACTGACCTACAACCCAATCCCTGCTTTGTGTCACTTAACACAATGATCCCCAGTCCTATCCATGTCATAGAAGACAACATTTCATGTTTTACAACTTTTATATTTTATATATCTAACACATTTTCTTCACTAGACATCATTTTTCTCATTTATTTATGAATTTTTCCAACAATAAACACAAAATACAAAGGTCTCATCAATACACAGATTTCATTTGCTTTGGAGACTGGCTTTGTCATTGTTCGATTGAGCTGAAGAGACACCATGATCAGAGCAACTCCTGTGAAAGGAAACATTTAATTGGGGCTTGTTTACCGTTGCAGAGGTCTTATCTACTCTTATCATGGTGACAACACAAGGCAGACATGATGCTGGAGAGTTATTTGAGAGATCTACATGTGGATCTGCAAACATCAGCAGGAAAGAGACACAAGGGTCTGCCTTGGGATTCTAAAACCTCGAAGCCTAACTCCAGTGAAACACTTCCTTTAACAAGGATACAACTTCTCCAACAAGGCAACACTTTCTAGTCATTTTCAAGTATGCCACTCCCCGATGACTAAGCATATGAGTCTCTGGGGACTATTCTTATCCAAATCATCACAGGTACATACTTAGCAGTTGTATTGCTAGTTATGTTACTGAACTTAAGGGTCAAGGCCTGTACACCAAAAATTCAGATTCATCTACCTGTCCCCAATAAGCCAATAAAAGAAGCCAATTGATGGTGAAAACCAGAGTAATAAAGAGGTACACAGACATTCAATGACTCACCTCACTTCATCTGCAGGGGTTCTGACTTGAAGTAAGGTTTGAATAGAAAGCAAGAACAAGAGAGGCCTTGAGAGAGGGCTCAGAAGATATGAGCTCAGAGCTATCTGGAACTCAAGCTCCAGAGACTCCAATACCCTCTTCTGAATATATGTGGTATGCAGGCATACACATAGGCAAAACACATAAACATAAAGTGAAAAATAAACAAGTCTGTTTTCAAAGAAAAGGAAAAGAAAGCAAGAAATACGACTAAGTGGTCCAGGAAGGCATGCTGGCTACTCCAAGGTCTATTTCTCCTGCAAGTTCTATGAAGACGTGTGAATTTTTCTCTAGGAGATAAATTCCTCCTCCTCATGACTCCTGGAACTTCAGCCATTTCTTTTCCCATCGGAAGATTCCTGGGGAAATTCTAAACTCTCGAGTCTTGAGTTTCATTTTTTCAATAGTCCTACAACCAAAGGTGGAAGCACAGGTATCCATTTAGAATGTACTAATTCCTACCAGCAGAAGCATTGCAGCTG